>JASANB010003933.1:0-53075 GCA_030248155.1 Sabatieria punctata
TTTATTTAGATATGATGCTTGGTTCCTGAGATATTTGCACTCAAATTCAAAACAATTTTGGCAGCTATGAACAAGAGCGTTTTTATTATTCTGTTGCACTTCTGCGTAAAACCGATTCCTACTGCTCGGGGCTAACGTAACGAGGTTTTTCTGTTTTGCCACACATGCTTGGTTTACTTCATTTGTAAAAAGTCTTGTTGCCCCTCAGCAGTAGGAATCCGTTTTGTTGTGAAGTGCAACGGAATCGCTCTTGTTCACTGCCAAAATCTCTGTGTTTTGAGTTTGAAGGAAAATATCTCAGAACTAAGCATCGTATCTAAATAAGACATTTCCGCCAGTCTTTTCAAGAATTTATTTATCTTTCATTCAAAACGGGATTCATTCAAATCGGTTGAGATTTGCTGATACAGCAAAAACTCTGCTGGGTTGTTTTTTTTTTGACACACCCTGTATTTTGGCAGGATTTCAAGCTTTCGATTTTTCCGTTAGTGATATTTTAGTGTCTGTCAGACCCTTACAGGGGTGGGGTTTTTCCTCGTGTGGGGCGTGGGGGTTTTCCCCCCAGGGGTTCAAAATTTACAAAGATCTCCAACGCGCGGGGAGGGGACGTTCAAAAATTAAGGTCTTCGGTTGGGGGAGGGGGTTTGCCAAATGATGACAATCGATGACAAGGGGGAGGGGGGTTCGGCCAATGATGATGTCACTTTTGTCTTATAGCGGAATTTTAAGAAATTAGCCTTCAAAAAACGCATTTGAAAGCATTCATAGCTTAAAATTAACAGTTTTAGTAGTATGAGGAGGCCTGGTTGGGATCCTGACCAACAAGCGCGAGAAAATTTTGAAAAATCATCTTTCAGAAACGCACTTAAAACGAATTCTGGTCATCATTAGAGCCCTGCACAGGCCGCCCGGCAGAGAATTTTGGCTGGGTTGTTCCAGTTGGAGCCTGCCCGGGATGGATTGGGTAATTTTTTAAAATCTAGGATCTACTTTAGCCAAAACAAGTTTTTCTTTAAATCTGTTTTTTGTTTAGGTTTGTTGCGTCATTAGAAATGTTTGTTTTGTATGTACTGTACTGTACATATAGTTCTCGCACAAGTGATTTTGCAAGATTTTTCGGCGAGTTTAGCTCTCCCGAAACCGGGCCAGGCCGTCCAGCGCAAAATGTCATCCGGGCGGACTCGAAATTTGATATTCCAGCCCAGGCCGTGAAAAGAGGCACCATGCGCAGGGCTCTATTTGGACACCTTTAGTAAAGAATATTTTGTTTTCTCTTATTTTTGACAGGTTTTTTCTTTCTAATTCCACCAAAAAAGGTGTACCTACTGTATGTACCTACACTGCACTTACCTTACTTGGATACCTTACTATTTTCAATACATGTAGTTCATATTTATTAACTGTGTAGCTGGGTTTTTTCACTGAATTGTAATAAATTAGTAGATTTTCGAATTTTTTTCTTTGATGTTCTTAAAAATAACGAAAAATCTTCTAAAAACAAGCTGTTTCTAAATACGGGAAAATCTAGAAGAATAACTAGAAGAATCTAAGAGCTATTGTCCCGAAATTTTCTCATTTGAATGCAGGAATTTTTGCAAATTCGGGGGGGGGGGGGGGGGGTGGAAAAAAGTGACCTCATTATTTCGCTTTAAGAGGGGGGTTTGGAAAATGATGACAACTGATGACAAGGGGGGAGGGGGGGTCGAAAAATGGGCAAAAATCGATGACGTCATTTTTGCACGTCCCCAAATGCGTTTTTTGCACGTTCTTTTTCAATAAGGACGCTAAAAATCGCTTCTTTAAGCTGCCAAATAGCGTTTTAGATCTAAAAACAAGTAAAAAATGACAAAAAGGGCTTCCAAAAACCTTAGCTCTTAAATATCAGCAGTGGAAACGAAGAAGTCAAGCTTTCCAAATGCTTTTCAAGCGAATTTTAGGCTAAAAATTAGTGATTTCTTCTGAGCCAGTTTGTTAGTACTGGAGCCACTACTAATACTGTATTTTTTGGGTCGGGGGGTCCCTTAACCTTTCTGGGGAGGGGGGTGCGGGGGTTGACCTATCCAACAGGGGGTAACCCCAACCCGCCTAGTACATGTATGGTCAGATCGACTCGTACTGCACGTAAGCTGCTCTCTCGGAACGTTAAAGTGCACTTTTTTCAATTTAAACCAATTTATTGTACTGCAGTATCATCAAGAAATGAATAAAGCTACAGTCATGTCTCGTTAATCCGGGCAAGTTAGGACCGGCCAATTTTGTCCGGATTAGCGAATTTCCGGATTAACGAATCAAAGCTAAAACACTGTTTTTCGGGTCAAAGGCCTAAATGACAACTTTCTGTTAGTTGCATATCAGATTCTCCAGTTGTACCTCCTAATTAAAGCCCAAAAACTTACTTCAGCTGATTGTAGCTCCTAAAAAGGCAAAAATAATCACATTCTGACTCGACCAAAACCATTATTCAATTGACAATTCAGTCCTGAATTGAAAAATTGCGCATGGATTTTGTCAAAATTAACCAAATCCGGATTAACGAATCACTTTACCATACGAATTTCGAAGTTGGGACCCCAAATCTTCTGTCCGGATTAACGAATCCGGATCCGGATTAACGAATCATATAACATGGGGGAAAATTGGGACCTGGCCTAATCTTGTCCGAAAGGCGAATATCCGGATTAACGAGGTCCGGATTAACGAGACATGAGTGTACTGGGAGTTAATCCTACCAATAGCTGGATCAGTCAATCAGAAAACTTCGAAGAAACGTTGCTTCTAAAAACTTTTTCGACCTTTTCTATGTTTTCCAATGGCCAAACAAACAGTCGTGGTACGTTGTTCACCCACCACTAGAACTAAGTGGAGCGTTGAATTTTAAATATTTTATTCTTTTCCGATCTACTCTCAGTTATACTGGGCGTCAGGGTTGCCAATTTAGGGTTTTTGGGCGTCTTTTTAGTAAACAATACTTAAGTCAGATTCGCAGAACAGAACTACACCTAAGTGCTTCAATTTTTGCTAGGTTTGAACTAGGGGAGAATAGAGCCCAAATGAGGAGAGGGTTGAATACTAAAAATCGACAATTTGAGCTAAAATGGATAACCATATGGTGAGAAACTGTTTGGTTTATCTTCATATTTCTATATTTTCCATTGGCTATTGAAAAGCAGCTTTTCTGAAGAACTAATGTTCATATTTCGAAATTTTTATGGAAAATATTGAGAAAAACTGTTATTTTGTGAGTATTTTGAACTTAATCAGGCCTGCACAGCTAAAAGAAATCTGTTAAACGCACAAATGACTACCGAATTTGGTTACTAACTTTTACATACGAAATTCAAATTTGAAAAGTTTTAACTGACATTTACTCTAAATTCAGTCTCTAAATTTACTCTAAACTCTAAAACCTTCGTTCGGCACAACACTGGTCACGCAGCGTTGACCTTCTGTATAAATGCGCATCTGACTTTCCCGTAGCCGCGGCCAAACTGATCCGCTCATAGAATTTTACGGCGACTACTAAACTTCGCAACATCGCAACCGGTCGCAACTTCGCAACCAGTCGCACCGGTTCGCATCCGCCGGGCGCCAACTCTAGAACGTCGATGCGAAGAAAACAGAAGGCGCAAGAAAAAGTTTTCCGACTTCTTTTTTTGTTTTTCCTGTGCCTGTTCTTGCTAGAAGGGCTGCTATGACGTGATATAAAGGATGCCTAGTTTACTCTTTGTGTCTTTACATTCAATGAAAGATGAGGGTCGCATTCGCATCAACAACAAGGGCAGCCTGTTTCTCCACCACCACAGTTTGAGCAAACGACGCTTGACACCAGCTTTGCATCGCTGCAGTTGAAGGTACAAACACTAGTACATATTGGAATGCAAAAGGCTGAGTATAAATCTTTCAATATCTACTTTAAAATTTGTTTTGCTTTTTTAATAAACAAGTGTAGTAGGCCTTTTAAGCATATTTCTTAGAATACTCGGACTCACAGCGTGTAAGTACCATAATGCGCTGGGTTGGCGGTTCGATTTAACGTGACTCGGTAGGTTTACACATGTTGTAAGACTACAAGCAGTCATAGTACGGCTAGATTTTGGTAAGGAAGGTTAATAGCTGCAATGTACGTATTACGGCTATTTCACTTCTCAGGTAAGATGACTGCTGGTCCAAGTGGCGTTGTTGGCTCAGTTGGTAGCTCGCTGCCTCTGAGTCACGGCGGCCCCTGCATCCATAGCTGTTGTAGTGGGTTCGAAACCAGTCTGACTGGAATTAGACGACGCAAAGCCCAACCCAGGCCACCGAAAGCTGGTGACAGCGAGTAGATAAAAGGGAACCGACAGGACCTGCCATTGCACCGAAAGCCGTTTCACAAAGCATGCCACGTTGGAAGAGAACATCGACAACGTTAGGAGCTGTCTGAGAAAACTACTATGCTGGGGGCCCTCAGCCAACCGGGGCACCGGCGGCTGTGGGGAGCTGACACCATGACGTCAACACGCCGGCGCTCTCTTAGTGGCTGGCACCCAACGGCATGCCTATAAGTGGCTGGGCAGTGAAAGAAGGGAAAAACGTCCGAGATGACGAAATCGGGGGTTGCGAAATGGGCAACGAGTCTGATCGTAGGCCGTAAGGCCCCTGCACATCAGATCGGATCGGATCAACTGCTGGTCCTTTATTTTAAGACTGAAATGAACAGTGTTCTACAGTACATATTAGAAAACGGTCCGGATTTTCAAATTTGTAGGTGGGCCCGGCCCAGGGGTCTTTGCTCCACACACGCCTGGCTCAAATCTTCACTCGACCGGAGCATGGTCACGTCTAGGGATGCAAATGGTATCCGGTATTATTTGGTATTATTCGGTATTATTTGGTATTTTCTAGGTATTTGGTATTATTTGGTATTTGGTATTTTTTTGTACCAAATAATACCAAATAGTTTAAATAACTAAACAGTTAGCTTTTAAGCGATAAATTCTGCATATTTTGCGACTGTATACCATGTCAGAGCTCTTCTGTTCAGAGTTTTCTCTTTATTTCTAATTTACTAAAAGTTAAACAATGCAGATACGCAGAACAAGACGTCTCTATACCGTTTCTGAGCAACAAAACAATAAAGAATTCTGACCAGTTTAGCTTATAACAAACAACCATTCATGGAAAATTCTCAAAAAGTGGGAGGCGGCACCCATGAAACGACGACGCAAGGCGATTTTGGGGGAAGGGGGTCCGAAAAATCGGGATTTTGGTACGACGTCGTTTATGGACGGCCCCTTTGACCGCAAACGTCACAACGTGCTTGCCCATTTCCCGAGTAAGTGAAAAACCATCAAATTCTGCTCGTTTTCTTTCTCATACATGACTAAATTTCTTTTAGATGCAACAAAAACTCTTCCACTGAGGCAAAACTTATATATTTTTGCTGAAAAAAACAAAAAGTATGACTTTGCGCTCATTCCAAACAGCTAGCGACCTGTTTATCAACTATTTGGAATTATTTGGTATTATTTGGTATTATTTGGTATAGAAAATACCATCTAGTATTTGGTATTTGGTATTTGGTATTTTTTATACCATTTGCATCCCTAGTCACGTCCGACCATGCTCGCTCTCTAACCCCATTACGTATGCAATAATGAAGTAAATTTTTATCAGTATCTGCCTACGGTTTACGATCGCATTGTATCAAGAATAGAAAAAGTGTTTCTATGTGCACAATCACAATCCAAAGATTTAGCCGTGTTGCGTTAATTGTGGTCGTACTGTATGTTTGATCGGTGCAGCCTGGTAACAGTGTTGCCGATCGAAAAATTGTTATTTTTTTGAAAAAAAAACCGAACGCTTAATTGTCGCACCAAAATTGTATTCTTGCCTAAAAGCGAAATTTTCAGCCCAAAAATTATTCAGTTTCAGTTGATTGTTGCTATTTTTACCAAAATCTTATGGTTAAAACACTGCAAGTCATCCTTCCTGGCTTTCTGTAGCATTGAATAAATTTTCATTTAATGTCCTTGTCCTTCATCCGCTCCGCCCCTCAGTGTCCATCAAACAGTGTCCCCTCTACTAGAACATTGCTGTTTCGTAACATAATCCGGAATTTCTAATTAATTTTGCGCAATTTCATCGTCAAATAAATCTTCGCGTCTATATTCTAGAGTTGGCGCCCGGCGGATGCGAACGGGAGCGACTGGTTGCGAAGTTGCGACTGGTTGCGATGTTGCGAAGTTTAGTAGTCGCCGAATTTTACACGGCCAATAAATCGGCGCCCAAGTCATGTTAACTACAGAACGGACTGAGAAAATCATCTGATTTTGCAAGAAAAAGAAAGAGTTTCCAGATCATCGCTTTATTTGGACGTATCGGCAGTGTTAGTGCGTTGTTGTGTGCAAACTGTGTGTGGCTTGGTACCTGTCTAAGATGTTAGACCCCTTGTTGGTGATTAGTAATCAACAGAGTAATAAACCTCGGTACGGGTAAGCTTTGTCTCCTCTCTTTTCTTGCTTTCCGTTTTCTCTTCTGCCTCTGTTAGGGTAAGCCGGGTTAATTCGGCACACCTATTTTCAGTTATTCAAAAATATCTCAGCCCGCCGGCACAGTTGGTGTAGTGGTTTAGGCCACATGGCCACTGTGCGCGACGTCGTGCGCTCATCCACTCGGCAGGGCAAGTTTCTTGCCGCAAAGAGTTGGTCGTCGGCATAAAGCTCCACCCAGGCCACCGAAAACTGGTTACAGCGAGTAGGTAAAATGGGAACCAACTGGATCTGCCGTTGCACAGAAAGCCGCTCCAAGAACATGCCGCGGCCGCGTCAGTGGCTCAGTGGGTAGCTCGCTGCCTCTGAGTCACGGCGGCCGCTGCATCCCTAGTGGTTGTAGTGGTTCATCCTCTCGGCGTGGCAAGTTTCTTGCTGCAAAGAGTTGGTCGTCGGCACAACGCTCCACCCAGGCCACCGAAAACTGGTTACAGTGAGTAGGTAAAATGGGAACCAACTGGATCTGCCGTTGCACCGAAAGCCGCTCCTAAAAGCATGCCGCGTTGGAGGGAAGATCAACGACGTCAGGAGCCGTCTGAGAAACCAGCATTACGGCCTATACCGGTTTACTCCTCCTCGGCCGGGCGGCCGCTGGGAGCTGTCAGCACCATGACGTCACCACGCCAGGCACTCTCTTAGTACCTGGCGCCCAACAGCATGGCTTGAGTGGCTTGGCAGTGAAAGAAGGGCAAACGTCCGAGATGACGATATAAGGGGTAACGAAATGGACCGTGCAGGTCTGATCGTAGGGCCGTACATTGTACGACCCCCCCCGCCAGATCGGATCGGATCGGATCGGAACATGCCGCGTTGGAGGGAAGATCAACGACGGCATCACCCCAGTTCCGACATTCCCCAGTTCCGACATCCCCAGTTCCGACACCCCAGTTCCGACATCCCCATTTCCGACACTCCCCAGTTCCGACATTCCCCATTTCCGACTTTTATACAGAAATACTCCTTTTTTCAGAAATACTCTTTACAACAGAACGCTTTTAGCTTTACAACGTTTTCAAGCATTTCCCGGTAATAGCATAACAAAACAGCACGCATTTCCAGGTAGCAGTATAACAATAATGCTGAGAACTGCAGAACGAATACAATACAAATTTGTACAAGTACGTACTTAACTTACAGTGACAAATTTGGTGGGCTGCGAAAGATTATACGAAACGCCTCTCAAGAAAGAAAACTCAGCGTCAAAGTTTAAATCGTTGCGGTTTTGCACATAGACATCCGTTAGATTGGCGATTCTTGCGTTGATCTCGGCATAGACCTTGTTCAACCGGATGACCTGTTTACCTGCGCCAAGTTGCTGCAGCACTGCCTCAGTTGCAGTCTGTTCAGAACGAAGCGCTCTATAAAACGGAAGAAACTTGGAGATGGGTGGCCGCTCAACCGTTTCTTGAACCCTGAGTGCCAGCCTTCAAGGTTAAGAAGGTGACCGCCTCTTTCGACTGCCGCAGTCATTTCGATGTTTGTCCACAATCGGCCATTGCACCTTTTAGTCTTGTTGCAGATCCATTGCCGCTTGACTGCTCCATTCTTAGCTTTCTGGTGTTCGCGATACACATAGCCCGCAAATGCAACTGCGTCTTTACCTTTAGACGTCTTGAATGCGGTCACACCATCGACCCAGTTCAGCGCCATACAAACGGCGGGCGGCAACGAAAATATAAAGCGCAAACTGACCTCAGTTGCGCGCAAAGATGGTGCCAGTTGCGTGTAGGCCGGCCTACTGATAAGCGAAGTTTTATGCTAATTTTGTGTTCCTACACTTGTTGTGGAGCCAGGTCAACTAAAAGTATCCTCACTTGCTACATTTTACTTTATCTTACGTGAAAGTCGGAAATGGGGAATGTCGGAACTGGGGAGTGTCGGAAATGGGGATGTCGGAACTGGGGTGTCGGAAGTGGGGATGTCGGAACTGGGGAATGTCGGAAGTGGGGGTAAACCATCAACGACGTCAGGAGCCGTCTGAGAAACCAGCAATAAGGCCAATACCGGTTTGGCCACTTGGCCGGGCGGCCATTGGGAGCTGTCGGCACCATGACGTCACCTCGCCAGGCACTCTCTTAGTGCCTGGCGCCCAACAGCATGGCTTGAGTGGCTTGGCAGTGAAAGAAGGGCAAACGTCCGAGATGACGATATCAGGGGTAACGAAATGGACCGTGCAGGTCTGATCGTAGGGCTGTACATCGTACGCCCCTCGCCAGATCGGATCGGATCGGATATCTCAGCCCAACTTAGCAGCAGCAACCTGGTTTTCGGTCCAGAATATTTCAATTTTTCCTAGTTATACGCTGTGCAAAAGGTTTGAAGCCATTCCGACCATTCTTATACAATTAATGTCGAGCGATTCCTTTTCGATTTTATTCATGTGCCAAATTACACCACCGGTGGGGCAATTCGGCACAACGGGCTGGGGCTTCCGGTTTGAGTTCTGTTGTTTGTCAAATGCTAGAGAGAGTGTTCAGGTCGATGGAGGGAGTGAGTAGTACTCGTCCGTGCGGCCGTGCGACGTGGCGTTCCTGACGTGCCCCATGCCGCCCACGCTAATGTCACTGCAAAGTGCACAGGGAGCAGCGGTGTGGGGTTCAAATCAGAGCCCCCTGTGTTGTCTCGCGCTAGCCTAGCCACCGTACGTCCCACCTTATTACAGTCAGGCACTTATGCCGTTTATGGTACCGACGCCATATAATATACTGGTACCATAATATGATACCCCCGATGTTGTGTAGTAGATTTTGTAGTATTGATGCTAGTCGAAGGATTATTGTCTGTATTGTTTTACATTCGTTTGGTTGTGTTGTATTACTATTCATAAACCCCTACTAAAGTTGTGTTGTGTGAGTTGACAGCAACCCCAACCCAGAATACATCAATTGGCGACAGCGGCAGGATGGCTGTTCATGCTCCACCACCACTACCTGTCAAGGTCCCGAAGGACTACTGGGAAGCTGGAGGCCAAAGCCCAACTCTCAAGTGGGACCTGTGGCTCGATCAACTCAACCGTTACTTCAGTCTCACCGATGCGGGCAGAAGCCAAATTCGACCGCATCTACCACACAGATGTCGCCAATTGATGTATTCTGGGTTGAGGTTGCTGTCAACTCACACAACACAACTTTAGTAGGGGTTTATGAATAGTAATACAACACAACCAAACGAGTGTGAAACAATACAGACAATAATCCTTCGACTCGCATCAATACTACAAAATCTACTACACAACACCCACGTTCGTGGCCTGTTGTGGTACTGGCATCATATATGGCACCCCTACCCATGGCCATAGGTGCCGGTACCATAAATGGTACCACTACCATAATACGAAATTTGAACAGAGTCGTACCGTAAGGTTGGGGTACCATATATGGTGTCGGTACCATAAACGGCTTAAGTGCCTGACTGTATTATTGCTATACTTTTGTCTGGCCGTGCATGTAACAATCAGCATATCCGCTGACCTGAGGGTGGGGCTTGGTCTAAGCCCCATTTCTACGCAGACATGGGTAAAAGGGGGCTGAGGGGTTGACCCTCAGGCTCTGACCTACACCCTAAGCCGGCCGCTATCACCAGGAAATTTTGTAAAGGATTTTGCATAGTAAGTTATGATAAAAGTATGCCTAGATAAATGAGCTTAGAATAGCATATTTTAACGAAAAACAAGCAAAAAACGGGACTTATTGGCTTGCCATCCCCTCAGGACCTCCTACCCCCTCAGGAATTGAAAATTCTGCCCTCCAATCAGCCTTAATGCTAGCCCATGTCTATTTCTACAGGGGGGGTTGTTTGCTAGAAAACGCTCAAACATCGCAGTTTTTGGGCTAAGAATCGTCTCAAGTCGTTAATTTTGGATCAAATAATACAGCTAAACAACACTGTTTTGCAGTGGGGTATAGCAATTTGTGTTTGTAAAGTTGTAGAAAAATTATTAATTTGCGCAAAAACTACTTGCTTTCGCAGGGGTCTGACCTATGTCGATTGGGACTGGGAACCCCAGTCGACTCCTGTTACATGTATTGATTGAGTTTATTGCAATTCTTCAGTACACGTGCGAGTATACATGGGCCGGGGTGGTGAGGGGAATACCCCATCGCCAGTCAATACCCCACTCCCGCCCCCTCCGAAAATTTTGGCTCCTTTTTTGGGAGAAAATTGGTGACCTTTTTTGGGAAAAACAGAAATTTCGGGTCGAAAACCTCTCGAAAATTTGGCGAAAGCAATTTTATACTCTCCCTCCCTCCAACCCCGTCCCCGACAAAAAAGCACCTACCACCCCTCCGGATTTTTCCGGCTCATGTATGATGTGCCTAAGGTTTTGTTCCGGCGTTTGGTATCTGATGTTCAATTAAGGAAAGACATGATTCTGGTTTGGGAGATGAGGAGGAGGTTGACCTGACGTTTCTGTGCGATCTGGACATCGGGGTAGAGCGCAGATGGCTTGGTCATCTGCTGGACGGAGGAAAAACTTTGTTGCTCGATCTACCGGCCTCCGCCTTGGCTCAGGTCTCCAAGGAGAGGTAGCTTATCAATCTGTACACTTACCTTTTAACATGCAACACGTTTTTGACAGTTGTATTAGAGTGCGAACTGGTATTTGGTATTGGGTGTATTGGGGTGGGTGGTTTCCAGGTATTGGGTAGTGGGTTTTTTATGCCCCAATACCCAATACTAATTAATTAGGACCTATAAAAATCGAGAAAAGTCGCTGTTGAACTGAAAAACTGACCAAAAATAATCGAAACTGTTGACCGATGATTAGGTATAGAAAGCCGTTTTTTGCCTTAATAAGCAAAAGGTTAAGGATGTCTTTTGTAAGTAGTACATCATCAGTAATTAATGCAATTTCTCTGTTCTTATCTAAGATAAACGTTTGTGATTGAAGTGAAATTTGTCATTTTTAGTGATGCAGAATTGTATTAGTACTGTCCCCAGGGGGTACGGGTCTGGTACACCCCTTTCCGGTGGAGTAAGAAGAAAAAATCACTGTGATACAGTTACAGTACATTATATACGAACTAAAACTGTTAATTTCTGCTTATTTTGCCCTCCAGAACGGCTTAAAAATGCTTTCTTAAAGTTCTCAAATCTAATTTTTTAAAATTTCTCGCCTTTAGTTGGACAATGCCGCAACCAAGAGCCTCTTCAAAATTTTTATCCCTGTGACAGAAATCCTGTGTACACCACTGGAATGTACTTGTTCACTGAAATGCAATTTTTGGCTCTGCTACGCAAGTATTGGGTATTGGGTTATTCAGGTATTCTTCGCCCTCTAGATTAGATTTTTCTCGACTATTTTGGAGCTTTTCTGTGCCCTGATTGAAAAATGCTGCTGGCGACATGCATTTGAGCGCTGGAAAATCGATTTGCGCTGCTCAGCCCAGGAGACTAATTTTGTTCGACGTTTTTTCTGCCTGCCATTAACACTCCACTCAGGAAGCCCACCCGCCTAAGTAGCCTATAATATTGATTTGTATGGACGGAGCGGCTAATTGATTAGGTGTGTGTGAGCAAGTCGCGTCAGACGCCTGTCGTCGCCATACCTATCTATCTGCCTTATCTCTCTGTTTGCTGTTAGGGGACGTTTCTGCTAAGCACAATAAACACTCAGCCTGCTGTTGGCCTTGTCTGAGCAGTTTAACAAAGCTTCTGACGCCTTTCTGGAGCTTAGCCAGACTGGCTTGTCCGGTGACTGGATGACGTGGTCTAAATGAGTCATGTTATGGCAGAACCATTTCTATTGCATACGTGTGGCAGGGGTTTCCGTGAGGTAGGGGGTTGAGCGGGGTCCATTAGTTCAAAAAGCTCTAAGGCGAGTGTTTCTAGCACGTTTTACTCAGTGAGGTGGCTAAAAATCGCTATTTTAAGCTGCCAAATAGCGTTTTAGAGCTAAAACAAGCAGAAAAGTGATAGAAATGGCTTAATATCAGCAGTGGAAACGCCAAATTCGAGCTCGAAACGCTTTTCAAGCGAGTTTAACCTAAAAATTAGTGACTTCTGAGTCAGTTTGTTAGTACTGGAGGTGCTACTTGTACTTGTATTTTTTGGTCGTGGGTCCCTTAACCTGTCTCAGGGCGGTACGGTACTATTAGGCGAGGCCGATTAGGCGACGCCGATTAGGCAATGGTACTATTAGGCGACAAAAAACATTAATAGATAATAGTACAACTCGTTAACTTATAGCTAACCAAGCCACCTGTCCTGACTGTTTCTAACTCAGATCCTGGCACTTGCCCCTATTCCCCAGCTTGCGTCGAGCACGCGAGGAGCAGCCGTCGGGTCGGCCACATATTTTTTGAGTTGCTATGTTCATTAACGCACTTTGGATGCAGACGATGCACGACGCACCAATAACTTGCGGAAGCAGCTCACAGAGTTTCGCAGCGAGAATTTGATGCGGCGCGTCCATCCATCTGGCGCTTTATAAATGTTCTGCGACATGCATGCATGGGCCGGAAAAATGGGTTGGGGTAGTCAAAATCCGAAAATTTGAGGGTGGGCCTGCCGGTTTGGGGGAGGGCCGCGGCGATTTTAGTGTGTGGGGTCAGGAATAGAGTTGTAAAAAAAAATTTTTTTTGAAAGCCAAAAAAAAAGCTTTTTTTATGAAAATTTTTCATTTCGAAATTTTTTTTTCAAAATTTTTTCCTAGCATGAAATATAGCTTGTAGGAGATGCAAGGATGCATCAGAAGCAACTTTAAATGCAAAAGCTGATACTTTGGTTCAAACATAGTGTTACAGCCTGAGAGTCGCTATTCTACCTGCAGCATTGCTCACAGAGTGGCTGCTGCCCTTCAAAACCTATTTTTATGCTTAAAATAGGCAAGAAATTGATAGAACTGCACTTCTAATGTATATCTGAGGCTAAATTCAGCGATTTTCCCCCAAAATTTCCATACTGTGAATAAAATAAAAAATTTTCGAAATGGGCCTTCAAAAAAAAGCCTTTTTTTTTTAAAAAAAAAAGAGCCTAACAACACTAGTCAGGAACAACAGTCGGCTTCAGGTGGGTGGGTGGGGTCGTTTGGGAGGTAGAGCCCAAGTTGAGGTGTGGGCAACCCCCCCCCCCCCCCCGGACCCCCTGCGGTCCATGTATGGCGACATCTGCAGAAATGTTTTCTACTCTACTAATGTGTGCTCAGTGAGTTGGAATTTATCCATCCATCCATGGTGTTGCACCTATTCTTTAAATTAGTCCTTGAAATTGCTTTTCTATTTGTTAAATTTTGTATTAATTGCTGTTGTGCTGTTTGCATTGCTGTGCTATGTTTTAGTGGTAAGCTATGTTGCCGTACGGACTTATAGAAAAAAATACTTCTGTCGCCTAATAGTACCGTCGCCTAATAGTACCGCTAAATCGCCTAATCGGCATCGCCTAATAGTCCTGCTTCGGTCTCAGGGGGAAGGGCGGTTTGTCCTTTCCAGCAAGGGTAACCATCCAACCCCCTAGTACATGTATGGTAGTAAGATGTATTGGTTCGCCCTATTTTTCTTGGAGTAGTTTTCAACCTTTTCTAATTTCAGTTCAGACTTTTAAAATTGGTTAAAAAGAGCGTTTTTAGATGTATTCGAGCCATTTTTAGCACTTTTTTCGATTTTTATCGATAACGGCCGGGGCTAAAAATTCTGCTTCTGATCTAGTTTGTTAGTAGGTTCTCAACAAACCGCTGCTAATAATTGTATTTTTAGGCGATTAGGTGATGAGGTTTGGCGTTTGTAGCTAAGCGGTGACTGTCAAACCCCCTAGTTCATGTATGGAAATGGGTTGAAGCCATTTAGTGCTCAGTAAAATGCATATGTCTCTACGGAACCGCCAGTAAACACTAAAGAGTGCAAAGTACAAAAATTGTTCACGTGAATGAAATGCAGACACAGATCACTAAGTCTACTTCCGTAGGCGGTAACGGGGTTTACACTGTCCGTCGACGTGCTAACTTACAGCTGTTGTAAAATGTGATGTCAATGCTCAACAAACACCTATAACAGTCCGGCCAATAACGACATATTATGTGGTATCGGTAAGGGGCCATCCATAAATTTCGAAACTCAGTTGGGGGTGGTCGTAAATTTGAAAACTTCGGAGGGGGTGGGGGTATGTGCGGAACGTTTAGAAGTTTTGGGACTATGAAATTTGACATTGATTACCCATATTAGCTTTGGGCTCAAATACAGTTAAAACGTGCTGTTAATTGAAGCGTTCAGACGAAGAAATGCCTCAGTCCATAAATAGATGAAACGAGAAAAACGCATTCAAAGTTTTCGGCCAGCCTGAAATAAATTTTGCAAAATGCTATGGCCTAAAGTGTATTATGCCAAAAGAGGCCTATATCAGTGCTACTCTGCACTTCAGTTTGGGCCACCACATGTTTCCTGATTTGCATATTTTTAAAAATTTGTGAAAGTGGACTTAGGCTGTTTTAAGGTCTAAACCGTAAAACAGCCTAAGTCCATATTCACAAATTTAAAAAAGATCAGAAAGAATAACAGAACAGTATTAGTAGTAGGCTTGATTGCCTTCCAGAACTCCGGGTAGTGGACTAGCAATCTTGCCATCAATCTGCAGCTTAAAAATAGAGCTACTATAATCTGAAATGTAAAACCCTCGTTGCGAGATTCCATAATAAGGAGGGAAAATGTGTCCCAAGGCCCATTTTAGTCTTCAAAAGCGGCATTCGATCAAAGTTTCTTGAACTAGTCTATCAGTACTGTAAGGCCCCCGATTTTTAAGTTTAAACAATGATTATTGAATGAGAAATTTGAGTTCAAAATTTTATCAGCCTTACTAAATGATGGAAAATTTGTGATTTTCAGCAATTAGGTAATTTAATCCAGAACCTGAAGGCGTACGCTAGTGTTCTTGCCACTATTCTGTAGCTTAAGGATAGCGCTACAATAATCCGAAACATAGAGCATAGATTTTAGGGGTTACAGATAAACTATTGGGGCCGAAAGGGGTCAAAAATTTTTTTTCATCAAATACGCAATTCGACCGATGCTTCTTAAAGTAGTCAAAAAGTACTCTAAAACCCCCGATTTTTAAGTCAAAATGCTGATTACAGTCGTGTCTCGTTAATCCGGACCTCGTTAATCCGGATATTCGCCTTCCGGACAAGATTAGGCCAGGTCCCAATTTTCCCCCATGTTATATGACTCGTTAATCCGGATCCGGATTCGTTAATCCGAACAAAAGATTTGGGGTCCCAACTTCGAAATTTGTATGGTAAAGTGATTCGTTAATCCGGATTTGGTTAATTTGGACAAAATCCATGCGCAATTTTTCAATTCAGATGTGAAATTTCAATTGAATAATGCTGTTCGTTGAGTCAGAATGTGATTATTTTTGCCTTTTTAGGAGCTATATTCAGCTGAAATAAGCTTTTGGCTTTTAATTAGGAGGTACAGCTGCAGAATCTGATATGCAACTAACAAAAAGCTGTCATTTAGACCTTTGACCTGAAAAACAGAGTTTTAGCTTTGATTCGTTAATCCGGAAATTCGCTAATCCGGACAAAATTGGCCGGTCCCAACTTGTCCGGATTAACGAGACATGACTGTAGTAAGCCAGAACATCAAATTCGAAATTTTGATTCAATAGTTAAGCAGATCGATTTACTGTAACTTCGAATTTAAGCATCCAATCTGGGATTTCTTTCCAGGCGTTTGAGAACTCGTCTATACTATGCATTAGTGTATCAACTTTCAGCTGTCTAGGCCAAAGTTTTAATTTTCTGTGTGAATATTGAGGCTCTTGACTTGGACTTAGGCTTTTCTTCAACTGAATTTCGAGCACTTTTAAAAAATTGCGTTTGTGTAACTTGTTACATAGAATGTTTTCAGATGAAATAATTTGTATTTAACATGTCTGTAGTTAGAGGATTGTGCTGCCGAGTAGAACTCAATTTTTTCAAAAAGTGGACTGAGGCATTTCTTCGTCTGAACGCTTCAATTGTTTTATTGCTCTAAAATTAGTTGCCAGCAAATCGGATCCCGCCGGAGGGGTCGGAAAAATCGTTTCGGAGGGGGTGGGGGGCGTTCCCATCCGGATGGTCTGACCTAAGTCGGGTGGGGGCAGACCCCCTGTTACATGTATGCACATGTATCTCACGAACACTTCTTTCAATCTTCCCCCAATTTTACAGATTAAACAATCTTCTTTATATGGACTTTAATTCCTGAAGCGGTCAGTCTTCTAGCAGAACCGGTTTTTTTTACTTTCTTCGAACTTCGAAGCTTTTTAGGGGGTAGTTGGCTAAACGTCGGCGAACTTCTTAGGGGGTGGGGTCCGAAATGATTTGTGCCCAGTTCCGACATTCCCACTTCCGACTTTTCGTTTTCCTGTATTAGAATTGTTATGGCTAAGCCTGAATCTAACCACTAAGCCTAAACCTGAACCCAAGCCTAAGCCTGAATCTAACCCCTAAGGCTAAGCCTGACCCTACCTCTAAGCCTAAGCCTACGCATTGAGCATTGTTCCGTAAGTTTGGCTCAAATACAGCTAAAAGCGCAGTTTTACTGACGATTTTTGCAATTTTAGTGTCTGAAATTGTGACAAAAATCGCAAAAATTCGCTCTAGAAATTACTTGCCAGAAAAATCGTCTCGGGGCTGGCTGGCTGGCTGGCTTGACTAAGTCAGGTGGGGGGGGGGGCAGACCCCTGTTACGTGTGTGCTATAAGACTACCGTCAACCATAATTATGTGGTTTTTGGCCAGACTATATAAAAGTGAAGAACTATTTTGTGGTTGGTTTTAGTCTGGTGCGCATTCTGGAGCACGCCGAGGAGGAGCTGAACTGCGAGCGGGTGTTGGTTCAGTTCGACAAGTGCAGTCAACATCGTCCTCTCCTCATCCGGACCTTCATGTACTTCGGTTTCGTTCTGCTTAGCCCGGACAAGTTTCCACACTCGGTCGACTCCGACCTATTTGTCGTCATGTGTTATACCGTCTGAGCGTGGCGTCGATTAGTCTTTGCTCAACGCGAACAGTAAAGCACGCATCTTCTCTAATCGACGCCGGTTAATTAATTGTCTAGGTCGGCCGAGGAGTGGCGCGGTGCGTAGATTAGTAGATACTGGTGAGTAGTCTGCAAGAACACTAATCTACGCACCGCGGTTTTTTGCTCTAACCGCGATTTTAAAGTGCATTTTGGTTTGACAGTGGTGTTGCACTACTAACCGAGTCTAGTGTGGGGCACGTCGTGTACATACTTTGTACTCTCCTGGTAGCCGGGTAGGAGGACAGACAGTCAGTGGTTTCTTGGCATATATGGCAATGTTACCGTATATGGTATTGGTTCAAACTGGAACTTTTACCATATACGGCACCACTGCCATGTATGTCGAGGAATCCCTGACTGTAGAAAGCGGAGATTTTTTGAAGAGTTGTCTACTTTTGTCATAATCCCATAGGTTTACGAGGCTCTCATGTCCCTTTGTACAGTCAGACACTTAATGACAGATATGCTACCGATACTCAACAAAGTGTAACCATATATGGTTCAACCTTCCTTCACTTGTTGCTGTAGCTTTTTGCCGTTTCGGACTAAGAGTAGCCAGCTGCTACAGCCTCCTTTAACAACAACCCTCCCGTTTGCTGTCAGTGTGTGCAAGACAGATAAGGTTTGGTTGCCACTTAGACGTGGTGCCTTTGCACAGGCTGAAGACACCATAAGGTAGGGTTCTTATTAAAGGTGGGTTCGCAGTTGGCTACTCCTAGTCCGAAACGACAAAAAGCTAGAACAGCAGCAACAAGTGAAGGTAGGATGAACCATATATGGTTACACTTTGTTGAGTATCGGTACCATATCTGCCATTACGTCTCTGAATGTTGTAGAAGCTATTGTCCAACCGCTTTTGTGCCAGTAGCTATTTTGATGAGGATGGTATTTTCGGCATTTAACCGTGAATGACAGTTGTCCGTGATTCGTGTATTTTTGTACTGGTGACCGTAACCCTAGCACGTGCCATGTCTTACTACCTGCACAATAAATTTGATCAAAATCACTGGTTTTGACCTTTCAGTTATTCATCTTTTGTTTGGCCTGTTCGGAAAGCAGTCAGGTTCTCTTATTCCGTAATCTTTCTCACTGAATTCAAAGATTTTTCGCAGTTTGGGCTTTTCAATTGAAAGAAAACTTAGAGTGAGGGTACTTGTATAGTTTCGGTACTTTATTTAAGAAGCGCGGTAGTGGGTAAATTGCCCGAAACTATAGAACTTTGTCGAATTGTCTTGTTAGAGCCTCCATACGAAGTGGGCGAAAAGCTAGTGTAATGTATCGCCTGAGGTTGATTTATCGGTGTTATTATAGTTGGTATGGTAGGTAACGTATAGTGCTGTTTACAGTACCCGGGTACTATATATGGCACTTAGGGTTTTCGGGAAATAAAATTGAATCCATTTATAGTACCCGGGTACTGTATATGGCGCCTACGAAATCTGCTCTAACAATAGTTTGTGAAGTTCTTAGCTCAAATTACCGATTTGATGTAAAAATAGGTTATGTACATACATCAGAACCTCTATGATTGCATTATCTACTGTTTTTCTTCATACAAACAAGGTTTACCACCAAAAATAGTGTATTTTTTGCACGTTTTGTATTTATAACAGCTCGTTTCAGAATAAAAATCTGTCTCCATTTATAGTACCCTTGCCAGGTACTATAAATGGCACTAAGTGGCGTTTATAGTACCCCGCGTACTATAAATAGGGGGGTACTATAAACAGCTCTATACGGTATACCCGAACCTGAAAGCTGGATTTTTACCATGAAACATGAAAATTGTGAACCTGAACCTACTTAAAAATAAAAGTGCTTATCTGACAACTACTAGTTCGGTACCAACTTTTCGGCTGTTTGTTTTGTGTCAAAAAGCAATGAGAGGGAAGGAAAGATGCCTCTCGTTTTCATCCAAAAAGACAAATTCAAATAGCGCCTCAAACTCCTGTCCTAGCTAAGTGCTCAAGTTTTAGACCAAATTTTGCATATTATTGCCACTGGGAATCATCTCTGTCATTCTCGCTTACACAGGTGAACGGACATTGATAAATGCCTGCTCCTGTCAATTAAAAGTTGAATTTATTACATCCACATAGCTTGTTAACAAAAGAATAGCATGCATACGTACCGTACGTTGGCTATTTTTTTTGTATTTTGCCTAAGCTAATTCGGTTCGTATTAAAATAGCAAATCTCAGCAAGATGGAGTACCAAATTTCTGATAGGCAAAAAATCAAGATTTTCTTCAAATCTCCTTACCGAAGTGTACGTATTTGTAGTACTGGTGTGGTATTCATTAAAACCATCACATTTTGACAACTCAATTATGGCGTCTGTTTCATGTGAACTTGCACTTGCCTGAAGTTTGGAGTGCCTTCCAACTGTAATTGGTGTCATAAGGGATTTATCTCTAACAGTGCAATCAAATGACAAAGACAATGAGTTGAGATTTATTAGAGTAGTTTCAGCAATCAAATCATCTTTTATCGATAGAATTTTGACCTTTGTGGGGCCCGCATCCACCACGAATGGACCCCTCTCTTGCCCGCCTTCAATAAACTGTATATCATCGGTAAATCTTTCAGCTCAAAATGTTCATATCCTCTTCCTGTCAGCCACCGTTTAAACGTTCCCATTGGCTGGTGGAACCTCGGAATTATCAGACTAATTGGAGAGAAATCTCTGTCAAAGTTGTAGGTCTCGGCATTGCAGTAGAGATTTGCACATATTTGAAGCAAGAGAAAATATTGCAGGCGAGCCATGGCTGGGCAGCAGACTAACGAGCAGATAAGAAAAGCAAAATTGCCCTTTTTAGTGATGCTATTAGCCCCGCAAGGTTTCTATATGTGTGTGAGCAGGCCATTTATAGAAGAGATGTGCTACGCTTGATCGAGGCTGCTATTTGCATAACCTAGTACTTTGCTCAGTTAGTTAATAGGGATGCGTTTGGGCCGGAATTTTTGGTGTATAATGATGGACATAGTACAAACGATGAGATCAGTGGAGTACCTCAGGGTTAAATACAATTTTTTATGAAGTGGTTTTTCAATATTTTTCAAGATCCGTTAATTGCTCAGACATTGCTCATGCCCCGTGCGCCAAGACTAGGCAATAATTATGCAAATCATTTTAGGATAAGCAGAAAATTGTCTCTACCCCCTTTGGACATAGCCCTGAAGCCCTATTTTGGATCAGAAGAATTCCCCACCACCAGCCGAAAACTCAGCTACTTGTATGTATGACCCCAGGTTTCCGAAACCTAGCCCCCCTGGGTTAACTACTATCGACTGATGACGTTTACGGCAGTAAATAAGCAGTATCTAATGGGAACATCATGCTACTAAAGAAAGCCGGACTAGGTCGTGTTTTATTCATTCACCATTTTTCTTGATTTGGGTCAACTTAAATTTCAAGACAGTTCGAGCTCAAGGATGGCCTGTCCTTTCTTGATAGTGAACAGCTTATCCTTCAAGACCACTTCCACAGCTTCTTCTTGTTGATCAGAAGACAGTTCATGACAAACTTGCCTAATCTCAGCTTCAGTAAACCAGTCTTCAAGAGAAACCTGCAGTCTATATGGAGCTCGCTCGTATAACTGGTCCATCAGACTGCGCAAGAAAGCGTTCCCGAAATGATAGTCTCCTGAATCCTTTTTGATTAATGAGGATGACGGAGGACTCAAGATGATCAATTTCTTGAGATTGGGAAACAGGGAGAATGACGCCATCAGAAACCGTCGGTGGGCAGCAATCCCACGAGCCAGCCTTGTGGCAAATAGCTGGATTCTGCTTTGACAGTTTTGATCCAACACCTCTCTTATTGCATCAGTTATGATGGTCGACTCCGGGCTTGTTTTATCAAGGTGCAGAACACAGAGACGTTGCAATAGAGGCAACCTGTTGCAGATTCGCATCAGAGCAACCACCTTTTCTTGAGGCCATTTGAATTGCGAATCAACTTCAAACAGCAGGTGCAGTGCAGTTAGCTGGCTGCAGTGTTTGAGACCATGCAGAATGTATGGACTTAACCCTCTTACATAGATTTGTAGATGTTGCAGACTTTTGCAACTGAGCTCGCACAGGAGCGACAGTTGCATTGACAAAGCTGGACTCAATCCGCAACTTATATCCTCGTTCTTGTGGAAGGTAGTAGAATCAGTGGGCCCATGGACATGACCACATGTCAAGTCAAGCAATCCACTGAGATCACAGACGGTCAATGCACTCAGCAGCATGGGCAACCCATTTTTGATATGGTCTCCTTGGCTAGAATCGAAGTTGCGAAGAGAAATTACAGAGGGCTTGATTGTGTGACAATGCGCCACTATTTCATGGACGAGCTCACATAAGAGAAGTTCTTGAGAAGCTGGAAAGTCGCAGATGTCCAAGTATTTGGGAGTGGTTCGATCCAACAGAACACGCAGCGCATCTGCAGCTCGGCTTATTCTGAACCAGGAGCCATTGATGAAGACTGGATGTTGCCATCGCTTTGGGTCGAAGGCCATACCGAGCTCAGTGTCGAGACACCAGCAGAGCGAGTTTTCCTTCAGTCTCAACTGCAGCCGCCGACAGACCAATTCTAACCGCATTTTGTCCTGTGTTCTCCCATGGATTTGTTGTAAGACGGCATCGAGTAGGCTGTCTGAGAGGTTCATTAGAGGAGATGAACCATCTTTGGCAGGCAGTTGATGATTTGCCATTGTTATTGACATAGAGATACGTGTTGAATGGTTACTGTAGCTTAAGCTTTACATGGACACGGAACAGCACACAAGCCTAACAACATGCAAAGGATGAGAAAGAATCACAAGGTGTGCTGACGTAGCCTATGCGCAGAGTCCCAAAGCTTGGTCCACAGACTAGTCAGATACTACGTACTCTTTGCATCTTCTTTGAAGTTCCCTGTTGCAGCAATGATGAATATATATGACTATACATATACAGCCATTGTCACGTCAATGTGCCAATTGTGAGTAGTCATGCGATGAAGAATGAAATATAGAATCATAGCACTATGAGAGTGGCTGTCAAACTATCAGTTTTGTGTTAGCTGTGAGCAGAGCACAAATTTTTCTGAAGTCAAGCACGCTTCTTCAGAGCGATAAACTGTAATTACCAATGCCTCTATTTGCATTTCAATAAACTCTCTGCATATATTAGCATGCCTACTACCCATGGAAAATACATACATAAAAGAACTTCATACATGCAAACTTAACAGGAAAATCAAATAAAAGCGGTGTGCAGCTATAACATCACTATGAAAGAATGGGAAAAGTCGAAACATATTTCAAAAAGTTCAAATCAGTTTCAGCTCCAGGCTGGCCTGTCCTTTGCGGATAGTGCAGAGCTTGTTATTGAAAACCACCTCCACTCCTGTATCGGAAGATAACTGATAGCAAATTACCGTAAAATCGGGTACTGTAAAATAGTGATCAAGTGTAACTTGCATCCTGTATGGAGCTCGCGCATACAACTGCTTTATGAGACTGCGCAAATAGTACGACCCAAAAGGATGGTCCAATTGTTCTGCTGAAGTGTTCTTTATTTCTAACTTCTTCAGATTGGGAAACACCGAGAATGGAGACATGAGAAACTGTTGGCTATCCGCCACACCTGGAACCAGGACAACAGCAAGTGATTGAATTCTGCTCCGACACTTTTCGTTCAACTCCTCTCTTACTGCATCGATTACAATGGTTGACTCGACATTTTCCTCTTCATAGAAGAACGAAAGGTCTTGCAAGAGAGGCAGCACATTGCAGACTTGCATCAGAGCCACAACATCTTGGTGGGACCATTTGATCGGCGAATTGGCATCAAAGGATAGAACAAGGTGCAGTCCAGTTAGACCTCTGCAGTGATTCAGACCATGCAAGAAAGATGGACTCAATTCTGCTACGTGCATCACTAGACAACCCAGACTTTTAGAACAGAGGTCGCAAAGGAGGGACACCTGCATGGTCAGAGCAAAGCCCAACTTTCCATCATCATCACCATCGTTCATCCAAAAGGCGCCAGAATTCATAGCAGGGGGTCTTCTAACACTACATTCCAAGTGAACCATTCGGCCTATGTCACAGGCAGTCAAGGCACCCAGCAGTACAGGCAAACCGTTTTTCCTGTTTTCGCCTTCTCTCGAATCGAAGTGTCGCAACGAAAGTGTAGACGGTCTGATGGAGTGACGATGGGCAACTATTTCATGACGCAGTTGAAACAAGAGAAGTTGTTGAGAGGCAGGGAAGTCGCAGAGGTCTATATACTTGGGAGTGGTGCGGTCCAAGAGAACACGTAGAGCGTCTGCAGCTCGGTCCACACTGAACCAACAACCATTGAGAAAGACCGGATTTTCTTCTTCATCTGGGTCAAATGCCAGACCGAGTTCAGTGTCAAGTGACCAGGCTGACCGCTCCTTCACTCTTGACTGCAGTCTGCTGCAGACTAACTCCAGCCGCATTTTGTCCTGCACGGAGTTGACTCGTTGTAAGATGGCATCGACCATATCATTGGAGGCAGTCATCAGAGGAGAAGAACCGTCTTCTGGTGGCACTTGCGGATCGGTGATGGTTGTCATTGAGATGATGGTCAACTCAACCAAGGTCGAAAACAAGAGTTAGTCTTAGAAGTGCACAGCTGTAGTGCCAATTTATGCAAATCTTTCTATCGGAATTAAACCGTCTGACAGTGCTGCACAGAGTACCCCTTCAGATAGCGTACCTGGGGTACACTTACTGCCACATACTTAGTGCCGGAATGTGTACCTAAGGTACATTATTTGGAGAGAGCGTATGTTATGGGGGGTGTCCAAAATTTCCTAGATTACAGTATCTTTAACCTTTTGCAAATGACCGGATTTTGAACATCTCAGAAAATTTCTGGTTTGCTGATAGGTTCATGGTCCGGCTTGCCAATACGTTCGGTCCAGCTTTCCGATAGGTTCGGTCCAGCTTTCGATAGGTTCGGTCCAGCTTTTCGATGCGTTCGGTCCAGCTTTCCGATACGTTCGGTCCAGCTTTTCGATATGTTCAGTCTGGTTCGATAGGTTTTCAGATTGACTTGGTTTAGTGCAGTAAACTGATAGACTGAAAGTTATTTTTTGAATCATTTCAACTAGGGTTCCGACGATATATCGATATTGATATCGAAAAGTCGATATATCGACCCTTTTTCCAACATCGATATCGATATCGCGATATTTCGCATCGATATTTTCGATATTTTTGTGTGCGGAAAAGTAGGAAAAAACAATAACTGACACCAAGTTTATTTCTCTGGAACAATAGAAAAACAGTTTTTCCTGGACAACTCAGAAATCGATGGTATAATCAAAACCTAGCTGTTGCATGATAGCTCTCAGAATATCAATTTCTCGGCATTCTCAGCTTTTAGACAGCAACGCTTAGGTTCTTAAGAGCCGGTTTTTCTAAGTATCGACTCTTCCCGGACAAATCTCAACTTTTTGTCTCCGATTTGGCTAAAATTTTGTATTTTGGTTTAATTTGACCTAAAAAGCCATTTTATCACCTTCCCGGCCATTTTTGAGAGGGTCACTTTTTCGACCCAACCTCAGCATTCGGCTTATAACTCGGAAACGAATCAACGTAGAAAGTTCGGGATTGCATATTTAGAATCAGAAGAGCGTTATCTTTCAAACGATACCCTACTCGAGCAGATTTCTGACAAAAATTTTTTTTCGAATCCTTTCCGGGCCCGATTTGACCCCCCTACAACCCCCATTCCGATAATTTTATTTCATGGAAATGTGGCGCTATCTATTCGCTTTCGAACGCACAAAAAAAATCGAGAAAAAAATAGGGGGCAAATTGAGTTTTTGGGCCTTGAAAGTTGAAAATCCGTGAAATTTTATATAAATTTGCCTTTCAGCATGCATACACTGCAGAGAACAGAACATGGTATATTGTGGACCGAAGTCCAAGATTTCTGTCATACATATTACACAGTATCTCTTGCATACATTGCACAATTCTGGACTTGCTTAATGCTTTCTGACGTGAGTTAGCTTGCTTCTTGGTGTCGTTAAAAGTCAGACTCTGATTCGCTCCAGCTTTACCCCTTATCCCTATGCAAGTTGAAAATCGAACTTTTGTGTAGACCAGGCCCTCCCATGACAGGAAATAAATTTATGAGTCTTCGTGCTGGGACCCTAACCGGGAAGACTTGTTATCAGTAAGAAGTGCGCCAAATTCAAATCACTCAAGTACTGGCACCTTCTACTGAACCTAAATCGTCTTCAGCCTCCAGGCCACCTCTGCCATTTGCTCCCTTCCAGATCGTACCAGAACCACTTCGATCATCCAGCCTGCCACTCACGATTCGCATCTCATCCATCTTCGCCAAAGTACTATCCTGAGAATCGGCCGATTCGGAGTGGAAGAAGGTGAAGCTGCCGATTTTCCTTCATCTTACCATTGTTTAAGTCTTCTAGCTTCCATACTGCTTCGATATGCTCTCTCCTTCCAGACACACCACTTCCATCCACTTCAAATCGCCCCGCCGAAGTACTGTCCCGAGAATCGGCCGATTCGGAGTGGAAGAAGGTGAAACTGCTGATTTTCCTTCATCGTACCATTGTTTTAAGTCTTGTAGCTTCTGTACTCTCATATCCGGACTTTTCTTTAAGATACTTTTCATTTAAACTGTAAAAACGTCTATGTTAGGAAGCAGTGTTACAAAGTTATAAAATTTGCATCAGATATGCTTACTGCAGCATCCTGTCCAATCGGGACCATCATATTCGGATTTAGCTAAACGAGAGCTTTTGATTGAGTACCTACATGCCTATGTTACGACGCAGCGTTAAAAAGTTAGAAAATTTGCATATTTTTGCATATTTTTGCAATTTTTGCATATTTTTGCATATTTTAACGCTGCGTCGTAACATAGGCATGTAGGTACTCAATCAAAAGCTCTCGTTTAGTTAAGTCTGAATATGATGGTCCCGACTGGATAGGATGCGGCAGTAAGCATATCTGATGCAAATTTTATACTTTGTAACACTGCTTCCTAACATAGGTGTTTTTATAGTTAAATTAAAAGTATCTTAAAGAAAAGTCCGGATATGAGAGTACAGAAGCTACAAGACTTAAAACAATGGTAAGATGAAGGAAAATCGGCAGCTTCACCTACTTCCACTACAAATCGGCCGATTCTCGGGATAGTACTTCGGCGAAGATGGATGAGATGCGAATCGTGAGTGGCAGGCTGGATGATCGAAGTGGTTCTGGTACGATCTGGAAGGGAGCAAATGGCAGAGGTGGCCTGGGGCTGAAGACGATTTAGGTTCAGTCGAAGGTGCCAGTACTTGAGTGATTTGAATTTGGCGCACTTCTTACCGATAACAAGTCTTCTCGGTTAGGGTCCCAGCACAAAACTCATAAATTTATTTCCTGTCATGGGAGGGCCTGATTACCAAAATCGCCGGTAAAACAGCACTTTTTAAAAACAGCACTTTTTTAAAAATTGCGATTTTTTCCATTTTTGAGCGTTTTTTAGTGCCGGACCCCCTCCCAAAATTTTGGCTCAGACCCCCCAGGCCGGCGCCAGACCCCGCAACTCCCCCTCCCCCGTTCGGCTGATGACTTGTTACATGTATGGCCTGAGGTGGTACCATATGGTACCACCTGAGGCCTCGATCGAAAGGGTACTACTGTGGGAAACATATATGTTTTATGTATATGTTTTAAAACATAAATATGTTTGTTTTTGGAAAAACATATATGTTTATGTTTCTCAATATGTTTGCATGTCAAATATGTTTTGTATTTATATGTTTTGAGGCCAATATGTTTCTGGAAACATATACATATTTTTGCTATAGGAATTCATTATTTCAAGACTTTTGGCTGCGTTTGAGTAAACTTTTCCAAAATCTGACTTTCACTTAAACTTATTGAGTCTTCTTAGTATGCTATATAACTTATTACAAACCGTTTTAAACAGGAAATTCAGAATCCCAAGCTTGAATTATTGAAAATTAAGACAAAATTTAAGTGAATAACCGTCTTTTCCACAAATATGTTTTATGTTTAAAAATATGTGCATATTCAATTTTCAGAAACATATAACTACATGTGTTATTTATATGTTTGATTGGCGAAAAACATATATGTATAGTTATATTAAAATGTTTTAAAAATTTCGATATTTTCCCACTGTAAAGGGTACCATATATGGTACCGGTACCATGTATGGTACCGTTTCCATATATGGTACCGTTTCCATATATGGTACCGGTACCATATATGGTACCACCTGAGGCCTCGATCGAAAGGGTACCATATATGGTACCGGTACCATATATGGTACCGTTTCCATATATGGTACCGTTTCCATATATGGTACCGGTACCATATATGGTACCACCTGAGGCCTCGATCGAAAGGGTACCATATATGGTACCGGTACCATATATGGTACCCCTTATGATTTGATGGAAGGGGTACCATATATGGTACCTGTTACCATATATGGTACCGTTTCCATATATGGTACCGGTACCATATATGGTGCCACCTGAGGCCTCGATCGAAGGGGTACCATATATGGTACCGGTACCATAGATGGTACCACCTGAGGCCTCGATCGAAAGGGTACCATATATGGTACCGGTACGATATATGGTACCCTTTATTATTTGATCGAAGGCGTACCTTATATGGTACCTTCTACATTTTTTGGTACTGGTTCCATATATGGTACCGTTTCCATATATGGTACCGGTACCATATATGGTACCACCTGAGGCCTGGATCGCAGGGGTACCTTATATGGTACCGGTACCATATATGTTACCAGTACCATATAAGGAAGTGGTACCATATATGGTACCACTTGAAGGTGTACCGGTACCATATATGGTACCGTTTCCATTAGAGTGCGAACAATACCTAGAAAACCCAATACCCCAATACCCAATACCCAATACCAATACCTGAGACCCCCAATACCCCAATACCCAATACCCAATACTTGTGTAGCTGGGCCAAAAATTGCATTTCACTGGACAGGTACATTCCAGTTGTGTACAAAAGATTTTTGGCACTGCGATTAAAATATTTAAGAGGCTTGGTTGGGCCGTTGCCCAAGCAGGGCGAGAAAATTTTGAAACATTAGCCTTTTAGAAAGCATTTAGAGGCCATTTTGGGCGTAAAATTAGCAGAAATTATCAGTTTTGGTACTTAATATTTCGTAATTCAGTCGTGTTTCTTGCTTCCGGCGAATTTTTTCCTGTACAATGTACATGTACCTCTGCCGGAAACGTCGCCTTAGGGGAGGGGGTCCCCAAGAAACGACGCAAGGCGATTTTGGGGGAAAGGGGCCCCGAAAAATCGGGATTTTGGATGGATGGCTCCTGGAAAACATGTTCCTAAACCGAATCATCGATCAACTTTTTCGATTTTTTCAGATCAATTTTTTAGGTCATCATCGATTTTTCTCTATTTTTACCTGTCCCAATTAGTATTGGGTATTGGGGGGTAAAAACCCCAATACCCAATACCCAATACCCAATACCTGGAAAACACCCCAATACACCCAATACCCAATACCCAATACCAGTTCGCACTCTAGTTTCCATATATGAGTACTGATACCATATATATTCCTTTCCGCCGCTGCGGATGACGAGCCAAACAGTGACTGATTAGAACAAGATTGCCGACAACTTTTTCAACCGCGACCGACCCTTTTTCCTCCTTCTTTTTTTTTACTTCATTTTTTACACAACAAGAACAAACGAAAATTGTGCGAAGAACCGATTGCACAGCCAAACAAGTGCAGATCAATAGAATACTGTAATTAACAAAATTCAAATAGCAGCAAATAATAATTAATAAAATCATGAAGTTATGGCAGTGAAATTCATGACACTCCAGACAAGGGCTGAGATTAGAACGAGAAGGTTAAAAACGTCCAGCTCGACGTCGTCCGTAACCTTGTCCATAGCCGCCTCCTCTGTAGCCGCCACCTCCGTAGCCGCCACCTCTGTAGCCACCACCTCCGTAGCCGCCACCTCCGCCTCCGAGACTTCCCAAATCAAGTCCACCTCCGATGTTGACAGTTTCCATGTAGATAACGGGGGAAGCGAAGGGGTTAAAACGATGGTTAAAATTCGAGCCTCGGTAGGGTCGGCGTGTTGCTCGGGCAGGGGCAGGAGCAGGTTGACATTGGCCCTTTCGATGACCGTGCACCTTGCATTTGTAGCACCAGTTAGTACGTGAGTCGTCGACCGCACCTGGTCCACCGCCACGACCTCTGCCGCGCCCGTCGCCGCCGCGTCGGCCGCCTCCACTCACTCGCCGACCGGAATTAGCACCGCGCTGATTGTTAGTGTTGCTATGTTGTTGTGGCTTAGCAAATTCGACGACAGTGTTAGGTTGGCCGGGTTTGTAGCGTGGTGGTAGCTCGCCTCCCACTAGAGTGCGTTTGGGAGACGTCTGTTCGTCGAAATCCATTCTAAAACACATTAGTACACATATACGAACAATCAATCATCGAGTGGGCCTTCCAGTGGAATCATTAATTTGACAGCACGTACTGAAGTCCGTCCGTTAGTTGTACGTACTTTAGCTGCCCTACATACACCGTCAGCACCCGTCAGAAGTTTAGTAATCTGTGCTAGTTTCCACTGGCTGCGAGGTGCAGATTCCTTCAGAAGTACAATCGTACCAACCTTAGGCGTTAAATGACTGCTAGAATGGCTGGTTTTAGCTAAATGTTTAGCATGTACTTCACGTAAATTTAGCAAATAATTCGCTTGCCAAATGCGCCAAAACAAGTTGGTTAGTTTTTGAGTTTTGCGCCAATAGTCAGTCAGTCTTTGAACGCGAGTTAAATTTGAGATGGGGGTACAAAATCTGGGTCGTCTGGTACTGCTAATGGAGGCTGTAGCAGAGTTGGCCGCCCGACCAGAAAATCGGCAGGAGTAAGTACAGACTCAAGAGATTCGCCAGTTGAAAACAATGGTCTACTGTTAATAACTCCCTCAATTTCGGCCAAAATCGTCTGTAATTCTTCGAAAAGAAGGAGTTTCGACCCGACTACCCTTTTTAGCGCTCTTTTGACGGTCTGAATTAGCCTCTCGTAGAAACCCCCCATCCAAGGGGCCAGGGCAGGAATGAACTTCCAGGTTACCCCCTTTTCGGCCATTTTCTGGTGCACTTTACTCTCTCTATACGCCCGGTTTTTCCAGAGGAATGCCAAAGAAAGGTTGGCCGTTTTGAATTGGGCGGCATTATCAGACAATACCAATTTTGGCACTCCCCGGCGAGCGCAGAAACGCCTAAAAGCGGCAAGAAATTGTTCCACATCGCAGGCGGATACGACTTCCAGGTGTACTGCTCTCGTCACACAGCACGTCCAAAGGGACACCCACACCTTTTTGGATTTGTTCCCTTCAGTCCGAACAAACAGTGGACCCAAGTAATCCAACCCAACTGACTGAAAGGGGGGTTGGCGCTGGACTCTAAATGACGGTAATGGGGGAAAGGGCGGCGTAGCAAACGGGGACCCCCCATATTTCCGACAAATACGACACTCTCTTAGGACCGAACGGACAGTTTTTAATCCTTGCGGTATCCAAAATTTGTAGCGGACAAGAGAAAGTGTTTGAATTGGGCCAGCGTGCAGGGCTTGTACGTGCGTCGACGTAACAATCAATTTTGTCAAAGGATGGTCGCGAGGCAACAATTTCGGAAAAGCTGCTTGCTCAGTCAGGTTAGCGTTCTCGAGACGGCCTATGCAACGTAACAACCCGCTTGCATCTAACCGTAAACCCAACTGCCGAACAATTGAATTTTTGGTTGCACGTTGTTTAGACAAAAGTTTTTGAATTTCCGTCTCAAATGCAAATTTCTGAGCAGCCCGTACCCATAAATCCATAGCAGAGTCAATTTCATGCACCGTCAAAGTAGGTAGCTGAGCGAGAATTTCCGACAACGAACGTACTTTAGTCTGACTATGAGTGCGTCTCTGAGGCTTCAGCAATTTAGCGCGCCAGGTTTTAACAGCTCGTAACAGCCAGGCTGTGGTACGAAACAAGTTAGTGCTACTCGGAAAATCTTCAACTCGCAGTGGAACAGGGTAAAGACTGGCTGGTTCGACTTCTACGTTAGGTAACACCGTTTTGGACTCAGCTGACTCATCGATTTGGGGAAACCTAACGTTTGTAGGCCAAGCCTCTGCACCATCTACTAGCCACGGCGGACCCTGCCACCAATTAGCGTTAGTCTGTAATTTTGGATGTAGTTCCGGTTTGGTTGGAATATCAGCCGGGTTCTCTCGACCGGGAATGCTCCGAAATTGGACCAATCGATAATCTGCAATCTCTTTCACTCTGTTGTGAACCCATTTTGGCAAAACCCTGTCTGACTCCAACCAAGCCAGAACACATTCAGAATCTGACCACAAATACTGAGCTCGCACAGAATGCCGCAACTGGTTTGAGACAAATTTGAGCACGCGTACCCCTAGCAAGACCCCCATGAGCTCTAGTCGGGGTAGAGTGATTTGTTTGAGAGGCGCCAGTCGCGCTTTAGCAAAAATTAGCGAACTGCTAACTGAGTGGTTTGTCTCCGACCGTAGATAAACGAGCGCACAGTACATCTTTTGCGAAGCGTCAGTAAATGCGTGCAATTGTAGGTCGGTCTCCTCAGTGACCGGCCCCACTACTCTTGGAACTCTTATGCTAACAATTTCGTCTAGCTTGCGAAATGATTGTAGTGCCCTGGTCTGCAATTTTTCTGGTAAAATCTCGTCCCAACTCAATTTTTCTACCCAGAGTTCCTGCAAAATGAGTTTGGCGGGTGTCAGCAGAGGACAAATAAGCCCGAGCGGGTCGTACACGCTAGCCAAAATGGACGCAAATTTGCGTTTAGTCAGAACGTCACTTTTAGCCAGAGAATGTGGTTCAGCCCAAAACAACTCATCACTGCCCGTGTGCCACCGCATGCCAAGAAGCTTCGAAATTTCTGGTTTGGCTCGATCTATGTCAGGTAGTGACTGCAGGAATTGGTTAGAATTTGAATTGAATTCTCTCAGATTCATCCCTGCCAGCCGGAAAAGTTCTTTGGATTCGACATAAAATTTCCGGGCTGCTTCCAGGTCGGCAACACAGACAGCAATGTTATCTACATAGATATTATCGACAATTAGCCTTGAAGTAGGGCTGGAGACGTCTGGCTTTAGCATATGGTGACGAACTGTAGCAGCAAGCAGGAATGGGCTGGAAATCAACCCAAAACTGACTCGTGCAAATCGGTAAACCATCAAATTGGACAAATGTGTACTGAGGCAATTCGTGTCCTTAACCCACAGAAATCGCATTAGATCTCTTTGAGCAGGGTCTACTGCCACTTGGAGAAAAGCTTTCTCAATGTCACTCATGACACCGATTTTATGTAATTTTACATTTAATGTAATTTCTTACGAACCATGGGTGGTAGCCGTATATGGTTTACACCAAACTGTAGCAAATTGGTAGCGCTACAAAACTGTGTAATAAAAACAGCTTAGAGGTGTTGCAGACGAGCTAGAGCCGGCTAGTGTTCGAAAAATTTTTGTTCAAAATTATTTTGGACCAAAAATTCTAAATCTACTCTAAAACCTGAAAGCTCCAATTTTGAGGTCCCAACTCTGATGAGTAAGCTTTGTATGCCGCAAAACTGTAGAACTTCGCATGTTTTCGAGTATTTGGAAGCGAATTTCTCACAAACAACGGGCTGTAGCCATATATGGTTGACACCAGACTGTAGCAAATTGATAGTACTACTACAAATTTACTAAATAAAAAAGTCGGCCTAAGGGGTTGCAGACGAGCTAGGGCCCGCCAAATGTGGTCGAAAAAATTTTTTTGCTCAAAAATTATTTTTGACCAAAATTTTTTAATCTACTCTAAAAGTTATCTAAAAGCTCCAATTTTTTAGTCCCAACTCTTATTATAGTATAAAAGAAGCCCGAGTTGGAAGTTTTGGTCCCATAGTTAGTGGCCCTATTTTTGATGGCATATATCTTGGGAATGGTGCGTCAAATCCATAAACCCTTTGCAGGTTTAACATAACTCATGGATGTCTATTAGTGCACCAAAGCACAGCTCTCTACACAAAAGTTCGATTTTCAACTTACATAGGGATAAGGGGTAAAGCTGAAGCGAATTAGAGTCTGACTTTTAACGACACCAATAAGCAAGCTAGCTCATGTCAGAAAGCATTAAGCAAGTCCAGAATTGTGCAATGTATGCAAGAGATACTGTGTAATATGTATGACAGAAATCTTGGACTTCGGTCCACAATATACCATGTTCTGTTCTCTGCAGTGTATGCATGCTGAAAGGCAAATTTATATAAAATTTCACGGATTTTCAACTTTCAAGGCCCAAAAACTCAATTTGCCCCCCATTTTTTTCTCGATTTTTTTGTGCGTTCGAAAGCGAATAGATAGCGCTACATTTCCATGAAATAAAATTATCGGAATGGGGGTTGTAGGGGGGTCAAATCGGGCCCGGAAAGGATTCGAAAAAAATTTTTTGTCAGAAATCTGCTCGAGTAGGGTATCGTTTGAAAGATAACGCTCTTCTGATTCTAAATATGCAATCCCGAACTTTCTACGTTGATTCGTTTCCGATTTATAAGCCGAAAGCTGAGGTTGGGTCGAAAAAGCGACCCTCTCAAAAATGGCCGGGAAGGCGATGAAATGTCTTTTTAGGTCAAACTAAACCCAAATACAAAATTTTAGCCAAATCGGAGACAAAAAGTTGCGATTTGTCCTGAGGCTAAGGAGCAAAAGTCGATTCCTAGAAAAACTGGCTCTTAACATGCATTTTGCGAGAAAGTCAACTTAGGATGTTCAAGCAACTTTTTTTCGCGGATTCGGCTGGTATCCAAATATGTTAAAATAGATGTCAAACGAACACCAACGGTGCATGTTCGAACACCAGCGACCCCCTAGAACCGGAGCTGTACCCCCCCAAAGTTGGGTCGGTAGCCCCTTTTCGGCCATTTTCTCGACATTTACTCAAACGATCACCATTCACCCGTTTCTCAAGAGTCAGAACAGGCGTGCACATGGTTGGATAGCCCTGACAGTTGCCTTTCAGACGCTGCACACAACGATTCCGGAACGTAACCGGTTAGCGAGATATTCTCCGAAAACTACGAAATTTAGCGAAATTCCGACTCGATTTTTTTCCAAAAAATCGCTGTAACTTCTGCCATATATGCGGGGGCAAGCTGATTTTCGCTAAAAAGATAAAACACAAAATGCCAAACAAAATTAACCTATTTCGGAGGCAAATTTTTGGGGGTAGGGGGGGGGGTGTTTTGCAATTTGAAGCCAGTCAAAAATATTTTTTTGCTTAGAATAAAAAACAAACACACAATTCTGGTGCAGTTTCTCCCGCTGATTACGAATATGAACTCGGTTTGTGCTGGATTCCTTTTGGTTCGGGAGAAATTTGCATCCAAATCTTCGAGTGGCTGTATTTCTAAAGTGGCACTGCTCATTAGCATGAGCAAGAACCATGCTAGACAGCAGTTTTTCTTATGTAGTTTTTGATGCTGAATCCGAAGATAATCATATTTTTTATCTACGTTGAGCAGTTCTGAAGATATGGGCATTTTGAGAATTTGCGAACAAAACCGTTGCAGTTGGTATGCAATGGTGGTTTGAAATGTTACTCAGTTCTGTCATATGCTAGATACGGAGCAATGGAATTAGCATCACCTAATGCAGTTTTTGCTGCTGATTATGAAAATTACCTCTATTTTTCAATCGGACGGCTTCTGAGTGAGTTACTTAGGCCTGGTGCACTGTCATCCACATTGTAAGAAATTTATCAAACAGGTGCGTGAAATAGCAACTGTTATATGTAGTTTTCTTCGCTGATTCAGAATATGACCTTATTTTTGCGCTACAATGACTTGGTCAGGAGTTATAGACCTCTAAAGTTACTTCATTATCCATGCTTTCAGGAGTGGTAATCTGGAAATAGATAGTCTGTGCTTTGGCACTTGTGAAGTGAATTATCTATCAGAAATTAGTGTATCCGAACTATTTTCGACCGCTGATTTATAAAATGACCTTACTTCTGCTCTACAAGCCTTTCATTTTAAGGTTCTGTCATATTCTTGTGAAAGAAGTGCAAAAAGTTGTATCTTAAAATCAATAGCTTGTAGAGCAGAAGCAAGGTCATTTTTGAAACCAGCGGTTCAAAATAGGTCGGATACACTATTTTTGATAGATAATTCGCTTCACATGTGCCAAAGCGCAGACTATCTATTTCCAGATTACCACTCCTGAAAGTAGGGCCCGACCGGATACAAATTTCTACCGGATCCGGATCCGGATATGCCCATATCCGGCCGGATCCGGATCCGGATATGCCGGATATGATTGATCAACTTAAAATTTTTTACAATGCAATAAACCACATACTGGGTGTCTCAAAAAATGATCACATTTCTTTTTACTGCCATTTCTGCAAATTTTGACCAAATAGGCCGAAATTTGGACTATAGGTGCCAAAATTCGGGGGATTTTATGTGTTGAAGTTTGGTGCACTAGGCTTGACTAATTCTCGAGAAATTTAAAAAAAAAGTGAAATTTGGTAATTTCAATAGCGAAAGCCGGTCAACCGTGGCTCAACCAGAGATCTAAGAATTTAATACTTCCTTTTGCAAAATCCTGAGAAAGCCAATAAGTAAGGGGAAGACAAATAGGGACATATTGTACGGGTAAAAAGGGTTTACGAGAAGCCTTACTCTAAGTGGCAAAGACAAACCACCGGTGATGTACAATGTATGTGCAAAGCGATTCCGCACTCTGGTGATATTTTGAGAGTGGGTTTTTAGCATTTTGTGCAGTTAAATAGCGAAAAATATCCTAAAATGACTGTAACTAATCTAATTTTATGTTCAAATACGTAAAAAATCACGTTTTCTCATCTGTGATTGATATCCGGTATATCCGGCAGGTAATATCCGGATCCGGTACCGGATCCGGATATGGCCATATCCGGCCGGATCCGGATATCCGGTCGGGCCCTACCTGAAAGCATGGATATTGAAGTAAATTTAGAGGTCTATAACTCATGACAAGGTCATTGTAGCGCAAAAATAAGGTCATATTCTGAATCAGCGAAGAAACCTGCATATAACAGTTGCTATTTTACGCACCTGTTTGATAAATTTCTTATAATGTGGATGACAGGGCACCAGACCAGGCCTTAGTAACTCACTCAGAAGCCGTCGGATTGAAAAATAGAGGTAATTTTCATAATCAGCGGCAAAAACTGGATTAGGTGATGCTAAGTCCATGGCTCCGTATCTAGCATATGACCGAATTGAGTAACATTTCAAACCACCATTGCATACCAACTGCAACGGTTTTGTTCGCAAATTCTCAAAATGCCCATATCTTCAGAACTGCTCAACGTAGATAAAAAATATGATTATCTTCAGAATCAGCATCAAAAACTACATAAGAAAAACTGCTATCTAGCATGGTTCTTGCTCATGCTAATGAGCAGTGCCACTTTAGAAATACAGTCACTCGAAGATTTGGATGCAAATTTCTCCCGAACCAAAAGGAATCCAGCCAGACCGAGTTCATATTCGTAATCAGCGGGAGAAACTGCACCAGAATTGTGTGTTTGTTTTTTATTCTGAGCAAAAAAATATTTTTTGACTGGCTTCAAATTGCAAAACACCCCCCCCCTACCCCCAAAAATTTGCCTCCGAAATAGGTTAATTTTGTTTGGCATTTTGCGTTTTATCTTTTTAGCAAAAATCAGCTTGCCCCCGCATATATGGCAGAAGTTACAGCGATTTTTCGAAAAAAAATCGAGTCGGAATTTCGCTAAATTTCGTAGTTTTCGGAGAATATCTCGCTAACCGGGTACGTTCCGGAAGCGCTGTGTGCAGCGTCTGAAAGGCAACTGTCAGAGCTATCCAACCATGTGCACGCCTGTTCTTACTCTTGAGAAACGAGTGAATGGTGATCGTTTGAGTAAATGTCGAGAAAATGGCCGAAAAGGGGTTACCGACCCAACTTTGAGGGGGTACAGCTCCGGTTCTAGGGGGTCGCTGGTGTTCGAACATGTACCGTTGGTGTTCGTTTGACATCTATTTTAACATGTTTGGCTACCAGCCGGATCCGCGAAAAAAAGTTGCTTAAACACCTTCCCTTATAGCTAAGTTGACTTTCTCGCAAAATGCATGTTAAATATCTGCAGCAACACTGAAGAGCTGCTCACCCTACTGTACACACTTGAAGCAGGAGGGCAGAAGCGGACATTGGCTAGCGTTTTGGCTGAGGGGTGGCAAATTTTCAAATTCTGAGGGGGTACCGCCGGGCTGATGGGTGGTTGAAAGGCAAAAAATGGTAAGCAAAAAAGTCAGATTTTTTACTAAAGTCAAGCTTTTTTGGTTTATTTGTCATTAAAATAAGTTAAAATATGCTATTCTGTCTGAGCTGATTTATGCCTAATGAGGGTGGGGCATCGACCTGAGAGGTCAGCCTTTTCATTGCAGGGATTCAGGAGGGGCACTACCTTTTCTGCGATTCTCTACTTAATTGATATCAGATTGCTGATTGCATCAGTGCTTGACTGATAAGCAGCGAGGGCAGTTTGCTCTTTCAAATTTTCAGATTTTCTTGCATAACTATAAATGTCGATATCGATCGATATTGAGCTGAAAATATCGATATCGATATCGATATCGAATATCGTCAAGTTTTGATATCGTCGGAACACTAATTTCAACTGCAAGCGTCATCTGAACATCTAAAACAACAATTTTTGGGTTTGTGTGCGACTGGTTAATAATGCGTTTCCGAGTGGTCTGACTGAAATAACTTTCCGGTAGGCCTGAAACAGCTTTCCGATATGTTTACCATCATTTCGAATCCGTTCTATTACGAAGTGCAGAATAATAAAAAATCCCTCTTGTTCACTGCTAAGCTAAAATCACTGTTTTGATTTTGCGAGCCAATATTTCAGGAACTAAGCAGAGTAAATTAATGAAAATTTCAGCAACATAGATTAGCTATTCTTAGCTTGAGATTTTTCTGCGATTTATGTTTTTTCCGACCCTTAGGAAAAAACCGTTTTTTTTCGGAAAAAACACACCTCACATCTCTGGTTGCTACAGTAAAAATATTCTATGTTGTTTTTGGCACACCCTGTGGATCTTAGAGCATCTGAGTTGAAAACTGATTATTGCTCAAAATCTTTGGAACAAACCTCTGGATGCCGGGCAAACAAGAGCCTCCACGGCCACTTCTTCCTGTTAATCGGAAGACGATTCATCACAAACTTGCCTAATCTCAGCTTCAGCAAACCAGTCTTCAAGAGAAATCTGCAGTTTACAAAATCTATATGTAGCTCGCTTGTACAACTGCTCTGTCAGACTATGCAGAAATACTTTCTCGAAATCATACTCTGAATCATTTTCGCAACAAATGTATGGACTCAATCCTCTTACACAGATTTCTATATGCTGTAGACTTCTACAACTGAGCTCGCATAGAAACCACAGCTGAATTGCCAAATCAAAACTCCATTTTCAACTGATATCCTCATTTTTGTGGAAAGCAGCGCAATCAATTGAACCACGGACGTCAAGCAATCCACTGAGATCACAGATGGTCAATCCGCTTGGCAGCATGGCTAGCTTATTTTTGATTTGGTCTCCTTGGCTAGAATCGAAGTTTCGAATCGAAATTAGATGGCTTGATTGTGCGAGGATACGCCATGACATGATGGACAAGCTCACATAAGAGAACTTGTTGAGAAGCTGGAAAGTCGCAGATGTCGAAGTATTTGGGAGTGGCTGGATTCAACAGAACACGCAGTGCATCTGCAGCTCGGCCTATGCTGAGCCAGGAGCCATTGACCGGATGTTGCCATCGCCAAGCATGCTTCTTCAGAGCGAAAAACTGTAATTACCAAGCCTCTATTTGCATTTCAATAAACTCTCTAGCTGGAGTTTTTCCCGCGATTTCGAAAAAATAACAGAAAAAACTGGAAAAAACAGGCCGAATTTTTTTCGGAAAAATATTCATCCCTGTCTTAGAGGGATCGGTCATAACTTTTCGCACTGTGTAGCATGTGTATGTTAGGCTGTAGATAACAGCCGAAAAGTTGTCATTCCGTACTGTACCAAAGAGATAAAACGTTGTTATTCCTACGAGGAAAAGTCGCACGAAGTAAAGTCGGCGAGGAACTGTCCGCTAGGAAGAGACGTGATATCAAGAAGGGCAACGTCCGAGATGACGAATCCGTAGAGCCCCCGCAAATCGGATCGGAATCGGGTGCTGCAGAGTTTTATAACTGAGCTCGACAGTAACGACCTGCATAAGTTCAGCAAAAAATGACTCAATAAGCAAAACATAAGTTTAAGCTGCATAGAGCAATTGTCAAATCACCAGCATATTATCCAACACATGAGAGGGTTTCCATTATTACGCCTAAGATAATCCAGTTGGGGCTGCTACAGGTCATGGTAGTTTCTGTATTTATATTTACTTTTTCCACTCCTCCGTGAGACGTGATATCAAGAAGGGCAACGTCCGAGATGACGAATCCGTAGAGCCCCCGCAAATCGGATCGGAATCGGGTGCTGCAGAGTTTTATAACTGAGCTCGACAGTAACGACCTGCATAAGTTCAGCAAAAAATGACTCAATAAGCAAAACATAAGTTTAAGCTGCATAGAGCAATTGTCAAATCACCAGCATATTATCCAACACATGAGAGGGTTTCCATTATTACGCCTAAGATAATCCAGTTGGGGCTGCTACAGGTCATGGTAGTTTCTGTATTTATATTTACTTTTTCCACTCCTCCGTCATGGAAGTAGAACAATGCAAATCCACAGGTCAGTGTAGCTGTGGCACCATCAGCGTACATGTTGTTCACGGCACTGCTGTGGTAGGTTATTACAGGCCATACTGATGGAACGCCCGTGTTCGAAGGCTCCAAGTGAATCGCCTCACTTATCGCTTCACAATACAGTGCTGAAACAAAACACAAAGGTTTGGTACAGAGACAGGAGCTAATGTCAGCAGCAAGAGTGTAGTCAGCAGGCCGTATGACAGAAGGATTAAAGGCATGCAACATGCTAGGCCTCAATCAGATACAGCTAAAAATCGCTGTTTTACACCCTTTTGAGCAATTTTACCCCCGAAAATCTAAGGAGTTGCATAAAATTCCTCCAAAATTACTTGACAGAAAATCGCAGCGGGTGGATAAAATTGTTTTGGGGGACGGGGTCTCCTAGCCAGCACAGTTGGTGTAGTGGTTTAGCCCTCATAGCCACTGTACGCGTGCTCGTGCGATCATCCTCTCGGCGCGGTAAGTTTCTTGCCGCAAAGAGTTGGTGGTCGCCGCAAAGCCCCACCCAGGCCACCGAAAGCTGGTGACAGCGAGTTGGTAAATGGGAACCGACTGGATCTGCCATTGCACCGAAAGCCGCTCCACAAAGCATACCGCGTTGGAGAAGAAGATCTATGATGTCAGAAGCTGTGTGAGAAACCAACTATGCCGGGACCCCTCTGGGGCACCAGCGGTCGTCGGATCTGACAGTGTCGTGACGTCAACACGCCGGGCGCTCTCTAGTGACCGGCACCCAGCAGTATGGTTAGGAGTGGCTGACAGTGAAAGAAGGGCAACGTCTGAGATGACGAATCAAGGGTTCGCCAAATGGACCATCGCTCTGATTGTAGGCCGTAAGGCCCCTCGCACATCGGATCGGATCGGATCGGAGTCTTCTATCCAGATGGGCTAGCTCAAGAAGTGGATGGGGCAGACCTCCTCAGAGCCTCTACTACACACGGATGTGCCCTAACACTGCAAGCAATTGGCTGGATGCATGAGGTTGCTTACTCGGGACAGTAGTTGTTGGTGCTGTAGTTGTTACAAAAGCAAGTGGAATTCCAAGCCCAGCTCCTAGTCCAACTCCTAATCCAACTCCCAGTCCGTATCCAAGTGCAGCCCCCAGTTCAACTGCACTTTTCTTAGCCATCATTTCGTTGTTCTGTCTGATCATCTCTTGTGCAATGTCTTTCATCTGCGTTTTTTCGTCATCTGGCTTCTTCAGGTTCACATCTTGCTTCTTTTCTTTGACTTTGCACTTGCCATGCACATACTTCTTTACCTTACATAAATCGGCTTGAACAACGACATCGCTAAATAGTTTATCTTAGGTTATTTGGATTTGGCTGATTGAAGTGTTCCTGATGGAAAACAGACAAAATCGAACTGTTCTTAAAAATGACGTGGATTCTATGGCGTCTCCACGAAGTGTTCAGATTTAGCAGTGCACATTTTTAAACTAAATCCGAAGTGTCATTATTTCTTTAACTAATTCTTTAGCTTTAAAGCAGGTCTACGTATATTTTTGCTAGTTTTCAATCGTTCTCACTGACGCAAAACTGACAAGAATGAAAAGTTCGAACAACCACTCTCATTTACATGGCAGAAACAGTAATCTTGATTGGAAAATTGCATGTTTGCTCGGAAATCGTGAAAACAAGCAGTTTATCATGATTTTGCTAAGTGACAGTTAGTGTACATAACAGGATCTCATTTTTGTTGCGGAAAATGCTAAGTGTAATCGGGTACCCAATACAGCACTCTACGCTACTATTATGAAACAAGAAATTGGAGGTTTTCCTGCTCATCAAAATTCTCTGCATGATTGTACGAGTCTGAATGACGGTGAATACAGTATCCATGCTTGTCAGATCGTAAATTAATGAAACGCGGACCCCAAAAATATTGAGATCACTACTTGCGCCGATTAGTGTTTTGAGTGTGTACGTTTTTGGCCAATTTTTTGTTCCAAAAGGGCCACCGTCCTTGGGCTTGTGCGAATATTGTTATGTTTATGCGTAATCGATAGGAAATCGTCATATCTACCCATGTGCCCGTGGGCAGACATATCTGTCGGAGGACTAGAATGATACGATTGTTCTAGTAAGTGGGGGTTCCGGGGGAAATCGGCCGATAATCGATGAAGTAAGGCGATATGACGAGCGCGTAATCTGAGATAGCATGCAGTAATTGGCTGTGGATGTGCTGGTGCATAAAACAATAATGTACAAGTCAAAAGTAGTTGTTTGATACCGGATTTGGTCATATTTGTTAAAGATTTACAATTTGGGTGCGCACGTTTTACAGGATTTGTTCGAGACCAAAAAAAACACGTATCTAAGGTAAAGCTGAATATAGCATGCAGTAATTAGATGTTGATGTGTTAAATAATAATCAGGAGATCGTCAGGAGTCGTTTGATACCACATTCAAAATTCTGTGTTCAAAATTTGAAATTCGAGTGATCTCCCTAACGGAGAACGATCGCAAATTGCTGTCGTAAATCGATTCCCGCCATCTGCTATCCGTTTTAAATTTTCATAATACTTGTTAACGATGTTAAAGCTAAATTCGTCCTCAGAGTTGCAGAACTCTACATACTTGTTATTCTCAATACTGACGTCACCGATAACTTCATCTCTCAGCACCAGTGTCTGGTTGAAGTCAAGAATCGTCCAGGCACATTGGCCTAATGTTGACGATGCACTACTACAGCACAGCACGAAGAACTAAACAGTTTTGAAATACTACATCATAAACAGTAATATTCATTGTTTACCTCTTCAGTGTTCCCTCAAAGGAAATTTCTGTGCCAATGCCTGCCACATAGGCGTGATTTCCAGACCCGTTAGTCCAAGCTTCACTATCATGACAAGACTGAGCCCAGCTACAACTCTAAAATAAAAGAAAATAAAAAACCTACAACTACAGTACAGTTGTTTCGGAAAATAACTAAGCTAAGGGAAGTACAGATACCTTGAGAAACTAGAGATCAAAACAAGCAAACTGACTCTTAAAACCTGCTAAACCTGTGCACAAGACGGATGCTCGAACGATGTGCATTCATGCTCTAACCAAGATTTCTCTGTGTCTGGGTCTTTCCACTGTCTCAACGAGCCAGTCATCTCTCCTGGTTTGCAATTTACTTTGGTTACTTGCTCGTTCTGACAAGCTACCGTAAGAACAGCCAAACTTAGAACGATGAAAGAGATCGGTGCCATCGCTTGGAAAGAAGAATAGGAAAGAGAACATGAAAAAAGTGGGTCGACAACAGAAAACCGATTTCAAAAGGAATTGGCTACTCGGCGCTAAAAAATTGCTGACGATGCGCCCTGGGCGGTCCGGCCATCACCTATGGCTATGACTGGTTACACTTGTCACCCTGCCACAGCAGAAAATGACTGATCCGCCCTTCCACGGGTGCTTGGCAAAGTAATTTGTTTAGTGCAGTATAGTATTGTATGTCATGTCACCAGTTCACTACTATGGGGCAATTCTGCATTTTTTGCATGAAGAGTTGCGTGGGAAATTTACTATAAAGAGGCACCCTATATTAGAAACAGGTTTGCAAAAAGCTTTGTGCATATTTTTGAGGCAGGTAACGTTCTTACATCAAACTATGCAGTGAGTTTTGCGCTCAATCATTGCACTAAAATTCTGTTTCAAACTTCATTTACAATTCCCAGGCAAAACTTACTATTGGGAGAGTGGCTAATATTCTAAGAAACTCTCAAGGAATATGCATAGTCAATTCTTTTTCGATTTGCTTCAAATTTTCACGATTAATTTACAAGATGACTGTGTAGATACTGTGTAGGTTTGCTGCCAAAATTCTAACCCGTGCTGGTAACATGACACGAAAACTAAGAGTCAGGGCGGTCCACCGAAATCATATTTCTTCGGCAATTCTGAGAGTAAAGTCTGAAATCTGTTGGAAGGATTGGTTTTGCCATTGGGCAGAACATAGTAACAGGCATAACCTAGTGACTGGACACCCCTCTATCTGAAAGGACACTAAAATTGTGGAATTTCAAAAACATTATCGAAAATCCTATAGTTAAGAAATCTGTACCTTCTGGAACCAAAGCACTGAATCTGTTGTTAATCAACAAAGAAAGATTGTAACTGAAAATTCGACAATAAATGAACCTGATATATGAACTCAGTTCCACACCACAGAAACCTTGCCGACAGTGTTTTTGGAAAATCGAAAACATTCCAAATCATCATTTAACTGGTTTTTCGTAGGAAAGATATATTTTGTCATGTTTTTCAAATTCTCCCACTTTACCGCTCTTTGAGCCATCGGGCTGTGCAGTAAGTCAGTATGTTATGCCCAATGGCAATATCAGTCATTCCTCCAAATTTCAGACCCATACGCTTTGAATTGCCGAAAAATTAGAATTTATGTGGACCACCATGATTCCTAGTTTTTGGGTCATAAAACCAGCGCGGGTCAGAATTTTGCCATCAAACTTGCGCAGTATCTACCCAGTTATCTTGTTAATTAATCCTGAAAATTTGAGCCAAATCGATAAACGAATGACCGAAAACGAATCGTTTGAGTTCGTAAAATGGGTGGACATCTTTTTGGCAAATACTGTATCTAGAGTAGGCATGGTCGATCGACAAGTCATTTGCTTTTGACATGTATAACCAGTTACTAATGGCAGGACCCCTGCACCAACCAATCTCCCTGGGCCGGCGCGACCCGTTTCTAAAATCGGTTTTCTGTGCATGCCATGCCCCTCTCATTTCCAGTTGTTCTTCCTACCCTTCTTGCTGCCAGGCATGAGACTAAAGATCTTTCTCTTTCTCAGTTCCACTCTTCTTATAGCTGAGTGTCAAGACGAAATGATGATGAAAGTCCGTTGCGAACCAGGAGAGAGGACTGGATCTCTGAAACAGTGAAGAGATCCGGACACTGACAAGTTCTGGTTGCAACATGAATGTGTCTCTTTCGAGCACCCGTCTTGCGCTAAGGTTTAGAACAGATCTCCAATGACTTGCGTGAACTATCGGAAACGCTGGGAAACTCATTCTAGAAAATAAAAATGAACAGTTACTTAATTAGCTAATGTCTTGTAAAATGCAAAGAAATATGATAGCGGTTTTATCAGAAATGCAAGCCCAATCCTTTGAGAGAGATTCTCATCGATCCACTCTTTTCTTACATACCTGTTAAAAAGGAAGGAAAGCTTCAGAATTGCGAGTGGGCAAGGTCGTGTCGGGACAGTTTGGCTTGGAAGAACGCATCTGGAGGTCACGCTTACGTGGCAGGAATAGGAACAACTCTGTCATCACAAGGTCAACTTGACAGGTTGGTCATTAGTGAGGAAATAAGAAAATAAAGTTTAAAATGATTTAGTTCATCTGTCTTGTGCTGTAGCAGTGCATCGACTAGTGTTAGCCACTGCAGTTGGACGACGTTGAGCTTGAAAGAGCCTCTGTACTTGAGAGGCAAACTGATTGGCGACATTCACATTCAAAACCATAATGAGTATGTATATTGCAGTTACAGGATTACTCAAAAATGTCTTAGTAGACACATTGACAATTTGACAACATTAACATTAGGGATTTCTCAACATGTATGGTATGGCAATGGTGCCCATACAGTTATGGTGTCGGTTTAGCTTAAAGTGACACCAGTAAAGTAGTTGTCATAGTTATAGTGAAGTGGTTGTGCAATTAGACGTGTGTGTGATCAAAAGATATGTAAACGGAAGGTGCTATGAGAATGAGAAGGAGCCAAGAGAGGAGAAGGAATTGGACACAAGGTCAGACCGGTCAGAGGTTGGGCAGGAAATGGCAAGACAAGGCAGTGAAGAGTATGCAAAGAAGAGTGCAGTTGACCTTGGAATGGGACTCGGTTATGGACTGGGTGTGGGACTTGGAGTTGGGCTGGGGGTTGGAGTTGGGGTTCCACTGCTCTTCGTCACCACAACGCCACCCACCACTACAACTACAACCCGTAAGCTATTTGGCCTGTTATATTTACAGTCGAGCTTGTTCTAGAATGTATCTAGACCTAATAGAGTCAAGCACTTAACACCATGTATGGTAACCGAACTAGGGGAGAACTATCGACGATCCGTTAGGATTTCCTATCTGTGAACATTAAACTGTTCTCCAGGTATCGGGGGAAAATTGCAGGCATTTCGATAGATTATCGGAGCCGTGGCCAAAAGATGACTGCGCCTGTAGGAGTAGGTGTGTAACAAAGGGTTATTCAAACTACTCTATGATGCTGAAAAATGCAACTCTATACTGTAGCGGTAGCACCAATTTGACCGAAATAATTGTTTTGGCTTAGTTCTCGATTAATAAGTTAAAAAATGCTGAGCGCTTTCATGCATAATCTAGCTAAACTCTTATCCTTTTATCATAATTTTCTATACAAAATTCTTCTATAAATTCTTGCGAGGGATAGGTCAGACAGAGCGTAGGGGTCAACCTCTCAGCCCCTTTTGCCAAAGTCGGGTTAAAGAAATCAAGTTGTTCATGCAGCCAGTTTGAAGTTCTGTCTGTTTTAACGTGTTTCAGTGGCCGCTTGTCCTGACGCAGAGTGCTACTTAGCTAGAGATCCAGCCACATAATGTACATATATACAGAAAGTAGGATTGTTGATTTACAGAAGAGAGCTGTTCATTGACGACCTGCTGTGCAGAGTTGACTGAAGCCGCTCACTTGGGACCTCCAGGCGTCGCTTTACTTATTTGGCCAACAGTGCAGTATGACACTTCTCCCCTGAACGGCATGTATCCTGATGGCACCTCAGTAACACTTGGGTGTCGGTTCTTCTTGTTGTATTTTCATGATGGTGATCGCAAAAAACCTACCCCTTCCAACACAAAGGACACTGTAGCGGTGTGCAGCGGCGCTAATTGGTTGGTTAATGGTATCATAATTGAAAAAATAGGCTGTGCCTGATTGTAAAGCATATGCTTGAGTTAGTGATGTAATGAAATAATAATTTTAATTGTAATTGAGATTCGCATAATTGGCTCGTTTTTAATTTAAATTCATTAAGTTGATTGAAATTCGAAAGTTGTTTCATAATTAAATTGTAATTTTATTTTTTCAATTGTTTTTGTGAAGAGTGTGAGGAAATGCGTAAGTACTGGAGGCGCAAACGACATCAAACAAAAACATATTTTGGCTTCGTTACCTATTTTATGCTGATTTCATCATATTTTGTAATAGTTTACTCTCAGATTTCATTTCGTAGATAAAATGAATGTTAAAACAGTGATCTGGTGAAGTCTGTTGTCTTAACTATTTCGCTACCGCTAACGCCTCATATTGGCGGTCGATCAGTATCTAAAATGACTTTTTGAGACCAATATCATCGCCTATATCCGGAGTAGCATCATAACAGGAGTATGCCTATGATCGTGGCTTACAGACCCTATGATACCAGAAATATAGGCTGAAGTGAAAAGCACACCGTGGCCTACTACTGTATCCCCCAGCTACTATTTGATATCCATGATAAAGTGGAAAGAAAGACAAGGAAGTGGAAGATAAATCAAAGAATTTTAAATAAAACCTAAGATCAGAGCTACGAGTCTATATTATTAGTTTGGCAGTCACTCTCCTAAGGAAATGTCTCCTCCTCTGTCAGTTGGCACTCAGTGTTGGCGTCAATAAAGAGTAGTGCATCGTCATCACTCAGTGACTGTGAATGGATAACTATAGATTATGGTGAACAATTGGATCTAACAGGCAAAGCAATTGATTATCCGATTTAAATGTAAAAAACTTGCTTCGCCGGCTTCTGAACAATGCAAAAAGATTCTTGAGAAACACTGTTTCCATAGGAATCTATGGCTTTTTTACGGCCATCTTGTATGTAATTGCTGAGCTTGCGAACACTGCTGAAGAGAGACTCTAACGCCAAGGCTTCCTTGGCTTGCGTGTAAACACAGCAGTCTAGGTGACGGGAGCGCATCACAGGTAGGGTCGATCGCTGGCCGCAACCAGTCATAAATGACTGACAGGACCACCCACGTTCTAACCACGGGTGGAAATCTTCTAGTGCCGCGTGATCGGTCTCTTCTAAGATCGGTCTTGCCTTCTTGCCCCATTTATTTCTAGTTGTGCTTCCACTCTTCTTGCTCAAAGCCATGACACTAACCACCACTCTTGTGCTAGCAACTGCAGCTGTTCTAATGGTTGCCGGCCAAGAAGAACCAATGAAACTGGTTCAATGCAAACCAGGAGAGAAGACGGGGTCTCTAAAACAGTGGAATGATCCAAAAACAGACAAATCTTGGCTAGAACATCAGTGTGTTCCATTTGTTCATCCGTCTTGTGCAAAGGTTTTTGAGAATCCGTCTTTCTATTGAAGCAATCAGTCACTAACACCTGTAGCTCTAGAGCTGTAGCTGGGCCGAGTCTTGTCGAGAGAGCAAAGCTTGGGAAAATGGATCAGGAAATCATGCATACCTGGCCGGAGTTGGGACCTCCATGCTGCCACAGGGTACCCTTGAAAGGTTAGGTCAGAATTATCAGGCAGAGAAACGATACAGTTTAGCTGGTAATCTAGATCATTTTGTTCTTCAGGTCACTTGTGCTATGTTGTGCTGGCTCTGCGAGTGTCACTCGATGCGGTTGGAGAACTTTGCGCTTGAATGAACAATTGAACCTAAAAGACAAGGTGATTGGAGATATCAGCATTGAAAACAGACAAGAGTAGAAACATTTCCCTTGATCTGACAGACTGTTAACAGGGTGCTCCTTTTGTTACAGCGGGGTTAGGGTGCAAGTAGAGGTGTGTGAGGTAGGAAAGCACATCCACAAAGAATGCGAAGATGAAGAGGAGGAAGAGTCAAGAAAAACAAAGGAAAGACAGTCTGATCGTAGCGCGCAGGACAGAGATGGATTGAGGGAAGAGATGGCCAGACAAAAGAGTGAAGCCCAAGCAAAGAAGAGTGTGGTTGAGTTGGGAGCTGGCCTTGGTGTGGGACTTGGCGTTGGACTAGGAGTTGGACTTGGAGTTCCACTTGGACTTGTTCCTACTACAACTACAACCACTACTACAACAACCACAACACCAAGTAGCGCAAACCAATGGCAGTGTCTCTCGTTGTATTCTGCTTAAATCCTTTGCAGCTGAAGGCTGTGAGCCAGTAGATGAAACAACACCAGCTGGAGGACAGTACGCTACAATGCTTTATCATCAAAAACTTGTAAATGGACTGTATCCAGTTGGTACTTCGGTAACAGCAACGTGTGCACGTCCACCGTTTTCCAAGTTGTGGCTGCTTGTTGATGAAAAAAGGTTTCCGGTTGCTGTGAGCTTTCTACAGAAGAACCCGCTTACGTTAACCCTTGTGTGTAACGGTGATTACAGATGGCACTTCCCTGACACTGGGTTTACTTTGAGACTAACGCTGAGTGGTGGCTGTGGGTAGCTGCTTCCGCATACAACACATGCGTCCAAGCTACTCAGCAGCAAAAAAGTCAATGCTTATCGTTATCGCATAGGTGGTTACTGTGTGTGTGCACAACTATGTGCAGTGTTTTCTCAATCAATTTATATTTTGGATTTGGATAAAGCAGGCATCATTTAAATTATTTATTTTCTTGCATAGCTATAAATATCGATATCGAAGATCGTCGAATCTTGATATCGTTGGAACACTAGTAAGAACATCAGCTGCTTAAAAAACAAGCGAAAGCTTTTTGCAAACCTGTTTCTAATTTAGTTTGGCTCTTTAAACTAAAGTGAATTTTCCAACGCAACTCCTCAGTGCTTGTAAAAACTCTAGAGAACTGTCCCATAAACTGGTGACATACCCATACTGCATTAACCCTATGTATCACACCGCTTTCCTGGTTGTCGGAAAATCGCGCGGTCCCCGATAGCTATCGGACGCATAAAACTTTTAGTTCCCGACGTAAAAATTATCGGGAAAAAATTCCCGAGTTTTTTTCCCGATAGCTTCTGAGAATTTCGCCTGAAAATTCCCGACAATTTGAAAAAATTCCGCAAAATTTTTCCCGATACCCAAAATAAAAAAAGACTAAAAAAAGGGGAGACTATTTCTTTGTTTATTTTCCATGTTTTGAAGGTATTTTAGAGGCGGGAATGAAGTGCCCGTGCCTTTTTCACAGGATACATCTGACCTCTACCTACTTTTCAAGAGGAGAGGAGAGGTAGGAGGTGTTTTTTCTCTGTTCTAATCTTTCCGGACCCCGGGGGTAACCCCCCGCCGGCGTCAGACCCCCAAAGCTCCTCCTCGGATGACCTGTTACATGTATGCTTTCCAGTATGAATTAAATGCTTTTGTATGGACCGTACGTACAATATGTGTCACTGAGACGACATGGCAAGGTCGGTCGGTCGGTCGGTCGAGGCAATTATTTGAATATTACGGCGTCCAGTCTGAGCTCTGCGAGCAACGGCGGCAGCGCAGCCAGTCTGCCTGTACGTGCATTGTTTGTTTGATACGAGTGTATGGCGGTCTAACCTCAACTACAGCGCCGTTTCTCACATCAAGGGCCGTTTGCGTTCCTCAAATCCAAGGCCATTTTGCAGCTCGTGGGCATTTCGCCAAGTTAGTCATCAACTGCTACGTACAGTACTACTACTAGGTAAGCTACTGTCTGTTGCTTACGCCCTCCCTGGCCGTACTCATTCCCGGCTGTACCGTTTCCCGTTTGTACCCCCGGCCGTACCCCTTCCCGGTCATACGTACATACCCCGTCCCGGCAGTCCCCCGTCTCGGCTGTACCCCGTCCAGGCAGTATCCCGTCTTGGCTGTACCCCGTCCGGGCAGTACCCCGTCTCGGCTGTCCCCGGTCCAGGCTGTCCCCCGTCCAAGCTGTCTCCTAATTGTGTTACATACACACAATCCGCTGCCATGCCAATTTCCGAGCCACACGGTCTCTGACCATACCCCCTTCCATACATGTAACAGGTCATGCACCGAAGGGGGTTAGTGGGGCTCTGGCACCGGTCGCGGGCTCTGAGCCTAAATTCAAGGAAATTTGCTCAAAAAATTACTTGCCAGAAAATCGGAGAGGTGTTAAAAAGTAGTCTCGGGGGGCCCCATCGCATGGCCTAACCAATAAATAGGGTTTAACTCCCCCCAGCCGAAAACCCAGCTACATGTATGCTACATGTACAACACCTAAACGAATTATTTTTGATCCAAAAAACACCGGATTACCATACGGCAGACATGGGCAATGGGGGCTGGCTTAGGGGTGGTTGCCCCCCTCAGGCTCTCACCAACCCCCCTCAGCAGGACGGTACCCCCTCAGGAATTTTAAGGAAAAATTTGGTATAGAAAATTACGATAAAAATACCCCTGGATTAGGATTAAATGAGATTTGAAGAACTTATTTTAACATAATCTAATGAAAAATAAGCCAAAAAATGTTGTGGAAAGCCAAAATTCGGACTTTTTGGTTTACCACGCACTCAGCCCCATGCATGGTCCGGAAAAATGGGTTGGGGTAGTCAAAATCCGAAAATTTGGGGGTGGGCCTGCCGGTTTGGGGGGGGGGGTCGCGGCGATTTTGGTAGGTGGGGTCAGGAACAAAAATCGGCTTCAGGTGGGTGGGTGGGGTCGTTTGGGGGGGGGGGGGGTCGTGCCCAAGTTGGGGGTGGGCAAACCCCCCCAGACCCCCCGGCCCATGTATGCTCAGCCCCCCTCAGGAAATGAAAATTCTACTCCCTTCAGCCGAAATGCTGTGCCATACGGTATATACCAGATAATAGATGCTCGTGGTAGCATCTTAACTCTGGGGAGACTACTTTTCTGAACCCCTCAGATTGGACGGGGAACAGAAGTTTCCTACAAAAAATCGTCATTGCGCCAACTTATGATTTTAGTAGGAGTATGTGGGCTAACGAAACCGGGACGACGACGTTTCGATGTTGGACATCGAGCAAATCGCGCATGACGAAGCTCCGGTGATACCCAGCGAACAAAATCCGGTAGTCGACCCTCCAGTGATGGCCGTCTCCCAAAAAGCTGCCCACGACGCTCCTCAGGTGGCCGTCTCCCAAATCGCCGCCCATGATGCTTCCGAGGTGGCCGCACCCCAAATCGCTGCCCACGACGCTATGGAAGTGGCCACCGCCACAAAGGACGCCGAAGACGCTCAGGTGGTCACCCAACAGGAGGCTCCTGCCGCCGCCGCCAAGGTGCCGCTTATAACACAATTTTATAAATGTTAATTTGCCGAAATTAGTCAATAGTTTTGACTTTTAGCCCATATTACCTAAATCGTATTTTACAGCCGAACCGTTACGAGTACGCTGTACCAATATAACGTTACGGTTCCTTATGGTATGGCAAATACTGTTGTATTTAGTATGCCGTATCTGCCATGCCAAGTTCGAATAGCGCGCTCACCGTAAAAGATCGGCAGTACCTAGCGATAATTAACTGTCGAATACTCGCCCCTCATTTAGTGTTTTGGGTAGTTTGCCCAGAAAAGGGGAATTGTTAAGTCACTTAAAACTCCGAAATTTTCATGGCCTATGACCACAGACTTCCATCTGTGTTATCGTTATAGAAAGCCGGAGCAGTGGCGATCTTCTTCCGCTCAGTGTTCAAGCGACCGGTGCCACGGCGTGCGAAGGGAGCACAGACGGCCAGAAAAACGATCCAGGTGCCTGGTTTTGGTTTGTAAGAATTCGC